>JAUTDX010003922.1:0-31474 GCA_030844895.1 Ambrosia x helenae | reverse complement strand
AAAAAGTTGGCCAATTGGGTCCACTTAAAAGTAGGGTGCTTCTCTTAGAATAGGATCCGTGTGTTTAATAACCATTACTCCATTAGGGTGGTCGGGGCATCCGCGGGAACACCTTGTGGGTGTTTGGGTAACATGGCTACATCACCGCAGCCCGCAAGGCCCCACTAGTCCACTACGTGGCTGACTGGATGAGTATGTGCATCCGCAACGATAAGTTGATTTTGGGTTTGTGTTTTTTTTATCATCAAAAGAAAAAAAGAACGAGGTATATAAGGGTTGTGTCACTGCTAATTAGGTACTTTTAGGAGTTTAGGGTATTTTTTTAGTGCAAATAAGGTGGCAAAAAATTGATGGTTGTGCCCCTAGTATCCTTAGGTTAGAGGCACCAACCAGGGGCGGACCCAAGTGGAGTCCAAGGGGGCGGTCACACTCCTTAAAAAATTAATGTATTTTATAGGCAAAAATCCCTATCGCACCTCTTGAAAATAAATCTTAGGTCCGTCACTGGCACCAACCCGCCCAGTCGTTTGTGCTCTCCCGTAACAATATCTGATAAGCACGTGTTCTTACACTGCCCTTTCTCAATGATATGTGGAATCGAATTGGTCCGTGGTCTGGTTGTATTGTTGTAACGTACAGAGGCGGAGCCAGGATTTCATGATAATGGGGCTTAGATTATTGGAGTGAGCGTTAAGGGGGGCATGATACAATTTTATTGAATTTTAACCTTAAAAACAGGGGGACTTGATACAATTTTATCGAATTTTTACCTTAAAAACTTAACAAATTTGGGGCATTGAGGGGGGCTTGATACCCTCAGTCCCCCCTAACTCCGCCTCTGGTAACGTATCCGGTGGAGTAAAATATAAAAACCGGTTGCTAGCTTTCTTTCTTGATTTGTTTGTTTCCATTTGTTTTGGTGTGTAGATGTTAAATTGTTAGGTTGGGGGCTTTTGACTCGGGTCATGTGTATTTTGTTCCATTTTGTTTGGTTTCTTGTAGGCCTAGTTACCTACTCCAATTTGTTAAAATTTCTTGTAGCCTAGTTAGTTACTGTTGGTACCTTGGAGGGTTTTTTTGTAATGTGTTTAGAGGGACATCTTAAAAATACTTAAAGTCTTTGTAATAAATACATAAAATATATCCCTATTTTGAGAGTAAATAACTCTTTCAAATAATAATTACACTTTAATTTGCTCAGCTTAATTTTCATTCATTTTTTAAGGTTTAATAATCCAGACTTTGTTGTTAGATTGAGACTTCGATGAGCCCACATTTAATCATGCATCTTAATTAAACTTTAATACTCATTTTTAATCAAATTCTGGTTAATTAATTATCAAATACATTTTATCCTCTTTATAAAAAAAACTAACCACCCTCATGATTTTTAAGAAAAAACTATAATTTTTTTGTGCGTTAATATTTTTTTAAAAATTACACCATAAAAACAAACATATTATTCTCTTTAATTTGAGCATACTATTGCTATATTTTTGTTAATTACAAAAATGATATGTTACGTGATAACCCTATATAAATACTCGTCAAGTAATTACACGTCGTATCATGGATGCCATTTATTTGTTTGTTGATACCAGTTGTGTCCAAAATTTTGTGATTTCGTAAAGCGTTTATAAATCCTAAACATTTTTATAGATGTAAAATAACTAAATCTATAATCTATCTATAATAACTTATAATAAAAGAATTGAACTTTGATGATGTGGCATTCAATGAAGGCCTCAACCCCTCCTTGAATGTGCCACATGGCATCATGTAGGATTTTTTTAATTTTTGAGTTTTTTTAATAAATCTATATATATTATAATTATTTTAGGAAAAGATAAGAATTTAAAAACAAAATTAAATTGTCTCTCTAATGTTTCCTCCCATAACTTTTAAACGTTAATATCTTTTATATACGAGATTTTTTAAAGAAAAAAAATTACACCAAATTAACGAGCGTTTTATTATCTTTCCAACGAGTACCATAGTGCTATATAAAAAACGGAGAAAAAAAAACAACTATTTTTGTGGGGTTTTGTTTTCAAATATATTTTACTCTACTAATAAATCACAAACGATAAACATAACTTCATAGGCATAGATTCCTTTTTTTATATTTGAATATGATAACTTATGGCAGAAATTTGTTTAAAATAAATAATAATAATAATAATATTCATTAATCATGTATTGGCAAATCATTAATTATGTTGTCATATTAGATATTTTATTATGTTATATTAGATATTTCAACCCCGAGACACTCACGGGATAAAAGCTAGTTAGTTTTATAAGAGAAATGTTATATCTTTAGTTAACATCATCTCTTGCTAAAAATAATGAAATAGAAGGATAGATACTTGTGTACGTTGACTTTTGTATTGACTCAATTACAAAGTATGGACGTCCGAGATGATTACACGAGTAATTAAGTCATTTAACCATTTCGAATTATAGTTTCGTCTTATTTATGTATATTAAGATTTAACAAATGATAGATGATAACCATAAACCAACCACTAAGTCATATTTATATGTTATAAATATTTTCAAATACTGTTTACGTAGAGGTAGACCCGATAATCACAAATAATTGGTTTAGAGAGTGTTTTTTCTTTTACTTAGAGGGTGTTTGGGATTGAGTTTGGAAATGCAAAAGTGCTTTTGGTCACGAGTGCTTATTGACTTATGACTTTTTGAAAAGTAGTTTTAGAAAAAGTGTTTGGATTAGCTTTTGGGATTAGAAGCGTCAAAAAGTCAAGGGAAATTGGATTATATCGCACTCAACTATTGGTTATTGGCCGAAAACGCACTGAACTATAAAATTGATCACCAACGCACTGAACTTTAAACCTCTTGGATTATGTCACACTACGTCTAACAGCAGACTAACACCGTTAGTCATTTTGATTACGTGGCATCTGTTTTAATACATGGCATGCTTAAAAAAAACATATGTATTATCTGACGTGTACTTCACCCTTTATAACACAAACACAAACACAAACACAATCCCAAACACATCGACATGAGAAGATTCTAACCCTAAACCCTAACTTCAATCCAATCCTTCAATCCAATCCAATCAATAAAGAACACTATCATCATAACTTCTATTCAATCCAGTGATATGAGCTCTTCTTCTACTTCTATTCGACCTGATGGCAACAGAAACCCTAAAAACCTTGAGGGTAGACTTAGATGGAAATGTCTATTGCTACCATGATACCCTTGCAGTCAGACGAGTTGCTGGACGTAATAGTGTTCGATATGGGCAAGAATTTTATGGCTGCTCTCAATGGCCGGTAAGTCCCTTGATTGATTGATTCATTCTTTCTTTCGGATAATGTTAACATGTAAATGTGTTTTTTTTTTGTAATTAGAGATCCGGTTGCACATTCTTCTTCTGGAAAGAAGATGTTGATAACATGTTTAAAGCACATAGAAATGTCAGATTCATTAGCAGCTATGAAGACATGAAGATACAAAACTTGGAGTTACAAAAATCAATGCTAGAAGAAAAGAACAAAAGGTTGAAAGAAAGGTTGTGTTTGACCAGGTTCAAATGGAAGAATCCATATGTGTTAATTGTATTAATTGTCATTTCAATATGGTGGGTTGTATTTGTGTAAGTGGTTGTAATGTATGTGAAGCAGTTGTAATCATATTATGTTTGTTAATGAAAGTCTTCATTTTGTGTTTGATCCATCACAAGTGACTATAATTGGTTTAACCATTAATCTCGTATTGACCCATTAACAACAAGCTACAAAAAACAAATGACTATAATTGGTTTGACCCATTACATAAGCTGCCAAAACAACCTGCAAAAACAAGCTGACCCATTAACTGGTTTTGACCCATTAATAACAAGCTGCAAAAACACAAGCTGACCCATTAACTGGTTTTGACCCATTTATATAAGCTGCAAAAACAAAAGCTGACCCATTAACTGGTTTGACCCATTAATAACAAGCTGCAAAAACAAAAGCTGACCCATTAACTGGTTTTGACCCATTAATAACAAGCTGCAAAAACAAAAGATGACCCATTAACAACAATATGCAAATACAAGCTGACCCATTAGCACAATATGCAAATACAAGCTGATCCATTAACACATCAGACATAGATTAACACATTAACAAAATACATCAGAAGACCACAGTACTTAGGACCAAAATACATCAGAATACATGACAGCAGACATAGTTTTTACCAAAATACATCAGAATACAGTACTTAGGACCAAAAAAGATGTCATATGAGTTTGACCAACATTACATAAGACCACATAAGACGCTACTTAGTACCAGCCTTCCACATAACCTTCCCTGTAGCCCTTGACTTCCCTGCAGCCCTTGACTTTATGTTTCCCCTTCCAGTTGACTTTTTTGGTTGACTTGATTGTTGTGTATCTTGTTGAGATGGTTGAGTTGATTGTTGTGTAGCTTGCTGAGATGATTGACCTTTGTCTTTTCTTGTTGTCCTCCCTTTTTGCCTTTTAGGACCAGGTTGACCTGCAAACATAAGTTATATAATTAGGCTAAAGTAATATCACATGTTAATCAATAGTTTAGGCTAAGTATTGTTCACCTGATAGACTTTTACCCTTATCAGTGCATTTTCTCTTGTTGTGGGCCTTTGAACCACAAATACTACAAGTCATTACCACACCATGTTTTGTCAGTTTTCCTGGCTTTTTTGGATCCTCATGAGGATCCCTTTTTCTATTCTTTTTAGGCTTACCTGGTGCAACTTTGATTGGTGGTGGATCCATAGGAAAATCTACCTTAGGCCAGTACTTTTCACTGGGCAAAGGAGGAATTGTGAACTCATAAGACCTCATCTATGTTTCTTTATGGTAACACTCATCAACAAACTCTTCAGCATTCTTATGTAAAAATCCAGCCACTGCACATACATGTTTGCATGGTGTTCCCCTTAAATCCCATTTCCTACATGTGCAAGTTCTAGAGTCTAAATCCACAGAAACATCCTCAAATTCCCTAACCTGGATCTGCATAATCGAATCCTGGAGGAGCAGTTAAAAGTTCAAATGTTGATGTTGGATTTGTTTTCCTCAAAATGTCCAAGTATGATCCAAGTTTACTATAGTGTTCCCTCATTGATCCATGTAACTTCTTATGTGCATTGGTTTTGGCCTTATAAGGAAGCCACTTAGAGATGATTACCTTATACTTTTGTTTCACAGCTGATTGGATCTCCTTGGCAGACCAATGTGGCTTAGCTTTAAATAGGGGCAGGAACTCATTGGCTATGAAATCAGCAGTCAGTTGTCTATTTTTGATCATGTTTCTTTGGCAAGTGTGCTTGTTCTTCAGTGACTTAACCATATAAGCTTCTTTCCCTTTATGAAATGAACACCAAATTGAGAAGGGACACCCTTTTACACACTTGACAAATATTCGACCTTGTTGATTCTTATCACTCCCAGCTATGTAAAGATTCCTACCATTTGTCACAGCATACCTTTTCACTGCCTCTTTAAAAGCCTCCCTTGAAGCAAATCTTATTTCAACTTTCCAAATAAATTTCTTCCAGTCAGTTTTATCATCTACAACTGGAGCAACTTCTTTGTACTTCTTACCCCTTATGTCATCATCTTCACTGTCACCGGGTGTGTTAACATCACCATCCGAGTCTTCATAACTACTATCACCATGTAAGGGTGCATTCACAGGTTCAATCAACTTACCGGCAGCCTCACCCTCTTCTTCAGGCACTTGTTTTATAAACTCTTCTAACAACTTCTGCTTAGACAGTACATCTTTCTGTTTTTCTTGTTTAATTGCAGTAATTGACTCCCTCAACTTAACATCTTCCCTATCAGACTCATCAACAATATAACTATACTCATCATCAGAAAACTCCTCATCTGACCCATCTACTTCACCATTATAATCACTATCTGATTCACTATCATCACTCCATAATTCTTTACCATCTACAGCCTGATTATCAGAAATGGCCTGAACAGTAGCCTCCTTAACACTAGCCTTCTTAACAGTTGTGTCTTTAACCAGAACTCTTCTAGCAGTTGACCTACGATATCCCTTACTAACAGATTTTTGGGATTCGGGTGTTTGGGTTTGGGCTTGGCTTCAGGTTTACTGGGCTTGGGACTGTACTGGGCTTCAAGTTTACTGGGCTTGGGACTAGGTTGGGTTGGGTTTCAGGTTCACAAATTGGGCCATTTTGAATAAACACTTCAAGAAGTGGTTCTGGACTGGTCATAACTTTCATCGTCATTTCTACAACCTCTTTATCACTAAGTAATCGCTTTATACCTCCATCATCAGGATTCAAACAATACAAGCGAAAATCTCTAGATTGATAACAACCAGTTTCCATACCATAATCAACTAACTCAAAAAATGACAGTGTATCACTATCTAAAGCAAGCAACTTGGATTGACCTCCAACATACCTAGGGTGTGGAAAACCCACTTCAAATGTACCACCATAAAAAAAGCTTTACCTGAATTTCTTCTTCCATGAGAGTTTAGGGCTTCAATGGAGATTATGCGTTTCACAAAAATTAGGGCTTAGATCGATCATGTTTGTGTGTTATGATTAGGGCATTAGGGCTTGGATCATGTTTTGTGTCTGATTTTTGTTAAGTGTTGTGTTTTTGTTTGTGTTATAAAGGGTGAAGTACACGTCAGATAATACATATGTTTTTTTTAAGCATGCCACGTATTAAAACAGATGCCACGTAATCAAAAAGACTAACGGTGTTAGTCTGCTGTTAGACGTAGTGTGACACAATCCAAGAGGTTTAAAGTTCAGTGCGTTGGTGATCAATTTTATAGTTCAGTGCGTTATCGGCCAATAACCAATAGTTGAGTGCGATACAATCCAATTTCCCAAAAGTCAATAGATTGTTTTTTTAAGTGTTTTGCTTAACTTATTGTGAATATTGGTTGTATGGGTAGTAGATTTGTAATTTTTTTCCAAAAGCCAAAAGCCAGGATTTTTAACTTCTCAAAAACATTTTTTCCACCCTTAAAAGCCAAAAGCCAAAAGTCAAAACAAAAAGTGTTTTTGAGTTACACAAACAGCTTATTGACTTATTGTCTTCTTGAAAAAGCCAATAAGTTTTATTTTTGAACGGCAAATTACTATCATTCATCACCCAAAATAAACATACATTGTACAAGTGAGAAACTAACACAATGTAAGACAACCGATAAGCCACCCTAAATATACAACTATTACATCGTATATTTTCTACCCTTATCCCATACCCTCACCATTTCCACCCCCTACACCACCTGCACCCTTTATCCCCTTCCGTCTATACTTGGGTACCTCTTACACCTACACCATTTTTTAGGGACTCTCACGGTTCCATTTTCTTGTCCCCCATGCACACCATGTGCGTGCGACATCCCCTTCTCCAATGTGGCATAAGATGAGAAGTGCAAGTTTGCATGAGATTCCATTTTCTTGTCCTCTAAACCCACTATCCCCTTTGAGGAAAAGAAATAGACTTTGCGTTTTTTGGGAGCATTTGATTTTTCTATGGGTGCAGACCCTGTCTTTCTGGTTTCCAAGCCATTATCCCCTTTTAACTCGTTCACTTCGTTTGTCTCGATAATTTTTATATTTTCCAAAGGGAAAATTGCAAGAATAGCCTTTGACCGAGTGGATTTGCGAAAATAGCCCCTCAGCCGTCTTCGGAAAGACGGTTCACACTTCCCGAAGCATCTCAGGCGACTTTAGCTTCAAAGTTACTACGGACCAATTAAATTGTGCCACATGTCCGACAACCTGCAAGACGACTTAAAGTCGTCTCGGGAAATGGAAGGCCTCTTTAAGTCGTCTCGGGCTGAGGGAATGGGACGAGTGAGACGACTTTAAGTCGTCTCGGAGACGAGTCATCTCGCATGTTGTCGGACACGTGGCGCAATTTAATTGGTTCGTAGTAACTTTGAAGCTAAAGTCGCCGGAGATGCTTCGGGAAGTGTGAACCGTCTTTCCGAAGACGGGTGAGGGGGCTATTTTCGCAAATCCCTTTGGTCAAAGGCTAGATTCGCAATTTTTCCCTTTTCCAAATGTTGATGTGGTCCCCCCAAGTTTGAATTATCACCTTTATTTTCCTCATTTGTGTGCACATGATCTGGTCCCATGATACTTTATGTCCCCTCACCAATGGAATTTTCCAAAGTCATGATGACCACCTCCTCTGTATTAGTGCCTCGTGTCCCACTAGAGCCTTGTGCCAACTTTTTCTCTACATGCATCCGACTTTTCATTCTCCAAGACAAGTGACGATTCGTAGTTCACCGCCGGTGGCCCATCCCCGCCGGTGACACCCGGGATCTCACCCTCTTCCAATTCAACCTCCATAAGGTACATCCTTTGGCCCGATTTTGACGAACCACCGGTTTTTAATTCTGGCATTCGGTTGGCATTTTTCATACTCAGAGAGATTAGCTTATTCCTATCTGAGCTTCTCATCACGAAATCAGGGACCCGTATATCATCCACCTCTTCAACCCATACCACATGTTTTTCTTGCCGCCACTGTATCTCAATGGTGTCGGAGATACGTTTACCACTTTTTACCAGCACCGTCACTGTCTCCAAAGCAAGATTAGCATCCCTGGCAGAGGCGTTGGAGCCATGAACAACTTTCCCATACGCCGAGGCTACATCATCAAAAACCTCTTTATCCCACAACCGAATTGGGACACCTTCCAACTTCAACCAAGCAACCCGTTCAAGGAGGTAAGAAAGTCATCCAGCCTGCACAGTCTCGTCACGTCTTTGGCAGTGCCAACGAGGGAAACCCGACTAAACGTTTCTAATAATGGGGAATTTTTATCCGGGATTTTTACCACCACCTTCCCCACTCCCTGGCCATGTTGGTTATTGATATTGGTATCCCCATAACAGCTAAGATTTTGCCCCCATGCAAAAGAACTCTTCCCGTTGACATCTCCATATTGTTCTCTGTGACTATCGTCATTCCTCCCTCCCCTTGTTGATTGATAATGTTTTTGCATGTGGCCATGCCGTGTCTGTTTCGTATTACTTTCTCCTTGCTAAACTTTGCCACGTTTACGATGATTCTCCCATCTCCTACTCGAACATTCATCAACGCCTTCACCATAGCTTCATTACATATCACGTTAGCAAATCTGAGAAAGGTGAAGTATTTTCCGGACTTGTCCTTTCTTCTCGCAAGGTATGCATCCGTCATCCTTCCGCAGTTGCGAAAATCCTTCCATAGCATCCCAACCGTGCACTGACTTGGCAGATTGGAAATGAAGAACGTAGTGGTGTCCTCCGGGTCTCGAGTCTCCTTGTGTATTTCTCGTTGGTGGTTTCTCCTTCTTTGGTGCGGCTCTTCCCATCCCTCTGGCTCTCCCATTATTCATGCTGAATACACCATACCTCTGAGAAATGAACGATATAAACTGAAGTATTTGGATGGATTACTACACGATGTGCAACTTTGAACATTTGTTACTTTCGACCATCGAAAAAAAGCCAATAAGTTAATAAGTTGTTTTCAAACTCAATCCCAAACACCATCTTATTCGATTCATTTGGGTGATAAAAACTATTGTTGTTATTATTATTATTTTATTTTTATTGGATCATCCATAATGCAATTACATAATTACCAACGTTTTAGGAGACAATGGTATAACTATAACTCTTATCCTAAATTTAATTAAAGTTCCAAAATTTGAGAGCATGTAATTTATTTTATATAAGACTGTCCGTTGTGGGTAGAGGTGAGTGGGGGGATTTATCGAATAATATTTTACCACGTCAACGCCTACGTGGCACTGGGTAGCGGCTGGCGGTTGCTCGGGCAGGATGTTGTGGGTCAAGGTTTGCGGGTTTTTTTACCAAATATATTTAAATATTTACCACAATATTTTTATAAGAAAAAACATTAAACTAAAAATAAAAGAAAAATTACACTAAAATAAAAAACAAACATTACACTAAAAAAAATTACACTAAAAAAAAGAAAATCACACTAAAAAAAAGAGAATTACACTAGAAAAAAAACTTACACTACTAAAAAAAGAAAAACAAACCAAACGATCATAAAAAAAAAAACCTAGCCACGTAAGTGATCTCCCGAGCGCAACATTTGCCACGCCGAAACGTGGTGAAAGGGGTGGCCAACCTTGCGACGGTACTCCATGTGGGTAAAGGCGAGGAGCACGTCTTCTTTCTCCCCGGGGAGATCTCTCTTCACCTCCCTGTACACGGTTTCAAAGTTTTTACACTTCGATTTCAAAACACCGAATTTGTGGGAGATGGAGTCATTGGTACGGTTGGTAACCCCGACAAGGGTACCAAACTCAGCTAGCACCCGATGCCACTGCGGCCCGTGAGCGTTTGGTGATCCCCGCTTGTCGAAGCACCGTCACTGTGCACTTGTTGGTACGCGATCACGAGTGCTAGTTCTTCTTCTTTGTCCACTGCACCATGATGAAGGTTTGAAGATTGAAAGTTGAGAATTGTGAAGATAATTGTGAAGAAGGTGAATTGTGTGTGAAGAAGAAGAAGAAAAGTAAAATAAATAGGTAAAATAAAAATGGGTAATAAATAAAGTTGGTGAAAAAATTAATATATTTGAATTTCAAACGTGCTGCCAGCCCGCTAACGAAAGCGAGCTGGCTCACGTCTCATCACTCGCTGTGGCTTTCACGTGACCCCGTTGTTGTTAGCGTTGCCCACGTGGCTAAATTTGTGGCTCGCGGCAAACTGCTCGCGGGCCATAACAGATAGTCTAAGGGTCATTTGGGTCATTATGTCTCTCCTCACAAAAAATTCTATGCAGTTTAATGTTATGTACAGTTAATGCATTTACATTTATATATGTTTGATTCTTCATCTAATTCATAAATGCGTCCTAAATTCAAAAACAAGATTGTTTTATATTCGTTCAAGTATTGATAACAGTATGCTTCTAGCTTTACGATATGTACAGAAAATTTCCTTTGTTGCAATACTATAGATTACTTGGTGATGTAGGATGTTCAAATGTTGAATGTTTACTTTAATTTGATTGATTTTGGTGGTTTATTTGTTATTTTTGTTGACTGTTATTGTGAATTGGTTGATTCCTTGATCTTGTAGGGCTAAATCGACGTGAAGAAAGCTATGGTAGATGAACTTTCAAGTTCTTTGGTTAGATCTCTCCTCCGGTTATGAAAGAATTGCCTAGGTAATTGTCACTCAACTTTCATTAGGTGTCCAAATCCTGTATTTTTTTTTTTTTTTTTTTTTTTGTAAATGCTTATTATTTTCTTAAAGTAAGTTATATAATTAAGCATATATGAATCTATATATTATGTATGAAGATGGGGAAATGTAACTCCTCTTAGACATGAAACCATTGGGAAAATGAGTGGTATGTAAGATATCAAAATGTGGACAGGTCACGTTTTATTGATATTGAGTGACAAAATGATTTCGGACTGTGTAACATACAAAAAATGGTATGGTTAACCTCTGATGTGTGCAACAAGGGTAGTTGTCAGAAAAATAAACTCAGTTTTGCTCAAAACAAAGACACAGAGAATACTCAGATCTTTATTAATCAAACTCAAACAAACTGAAAGTAAACAAAAACAACACTAAACAACGATTACAACCAAAACTGATCTATGACTGACTCACAAATCAAAACAGAAGATCTAAACACAGATCTACTAACATATACAAGATCTAGAAACTATCTACGACCTTTTAAACATAAGATCTCGAGAACAGATCTTATAGAAACCCTAGAAAGACAAACCCTAGGAGAGAGAGAGAAGACGAACTCTCTTGACGACTCACAAAAGAAATAAAACACTATTTCTGGTGAACAAAACTAATACTGATATAAGACATCAGTATTTATAGAAATACACTAGGGTTATTATAAGGCACATGGGCCGAAGACAATCGAGGCCCATTCATCAATAAGCAGCTCCTCAACTTAGCCCAATAGCAGCAGCAGCCCAGCAACATTTAGCCAATCAACACAACTCAGTCAATCCCAGTCAGCAAAGTCCAAAGTCAAGCCCAGTCATTAAAACATGTCACAATGCAAAAACAACTTATAAGTAATTGAATTGAAAAAGACTTGCATAATATATAAACATATGAATTGTATTATATATTATTGACCCATTTTAACACCCCCCCTCAATTCAATTACCAAAGACATCATATAAGCTTAAAGACTTACATACCTGAAAGTGATGACTTGGCTGTAAACCCTTAGTAAACACATCAGCTAATTGAGATTTGGAATCAATAGATTTCAATGTTATGACACCATTTGCAACCTTTTCCCGAAGGAAAAACAAATCAATTTCAAAATGCTTGACTCTATCATGAAAATCTGGATTTTCTGCTATGGCTAAAGCAGCATTACTGTCACAGAATAAGGGTATTGGTAATTCAACATCAACACTTAACTCTTCCAACACATTTTTCAACCATATAACCTCACAGGTACCAGCACACATGGCCCTATACTCTGCTTCAGCAGAGGACCTAGAGATGGTACTTTGTTTTTTTACTTTTCCAGGATATAACAGACTCACCAAGAAACACACAAAAACCTGTTATAGATTTTCTTGTTTCCAGGCACTTGGCCCAATCAGAATCAGTAAAAACTTTTAGTTGAAAACTATCAGAAGGTTTTAATAAAATACCCTTTCCTGGAGAACTTTTTAGGTATTTTAACAATCTTAAAGCTATTTTAAACAAAGCTTGAGTTGGTTTATGCATGTACTGACTTAAAAAATGAACTGAATATGATATATCAGGTCTGGTATGAGATAAATATATCAATTTTCCTACCAACTTTTGATAACTAGTTATATCATTTAAAACTTTTGAATTTTTACAAAGCTTCATTAAGACATAATTAGGCTCAATAGGAGTACTAACTGGTTTACAACCAGTAAGACCATATTCAGCCAGTAAATCCAAACAATATTTCCTTTGTGACAAAGACAGACCTTTATCTGTTTTTATAACTTCAATACCAAGGAAATATTTTAGATCTCCTAAATCTTTTATCATAAACTTTGTTTTTAACAAATTTTTAACCTTTATAACTTCATTATCACTATTACCTGTAATCACTATATCATCTACATAAACCAATAAAGCAATAAACACATTTTCACTCTTTTTTACAAACAATGAATGGTCACATTTACTTTTTCAAAACCAAATTCAACTAAAGCCTTTACTAGTTTCTCATTCCACATTCTTGGTGCTTGTTTTAGTCCATACAGTGATTTTTTTAATTTACAAACTTTATTTTTTAAATCAGACCCATAACCATCAGGTAAACACATATAAACTTCTTCATGCAAGTCACCATATAAAAATGCATTATTAATGTCTAGTTGATAAAGACTCCAATTATACTGAACAGCTAATGACAACACACATCTCACTGTTACCATTTTCACCACTGGAGAAAATGTTTCAAAGAAATCTACCCCTTCTTTTTGATTAAAGCCTTTAGCCACTAGCCTAGCTTTATACCTTTCTATCTCACCATTTGACTTGTACTTTATTTTATATACCCATTTACAACCAATTGGTTTTCTTCCTAATGGCAAGTCAACTATATCCCAAGTCTGATTTCTATGTAAAGCTTCTAATTCAGAATTCATAGCAGTTACCCAATTTTTATCATTTATAGCTTCATAATAATGTTTTGGTTCACTACTTTTATTTAAACTAGTAGCAAAACAAAAATTTTCAGCAGACAAATTAGAGTAACTGACCACATTTTCTAAACCATATTTTACTTTACCTTCAACTATATAATCATTTAATTTTGTGGGAAAAGTAACATTTCTGGTAGACCTCCTAAGAGCTGTGCTAGGTTCCAAGTTTTGATAACGTTCTCCCTCAGAATCAATTTCTTTTTCATTTTCTATGTCACCCTCAACCCTATCAGTGCTAGGTCCTACATTGTCTGGTTGCTGAGAATCAGCCTTCCTATGATCAACATCAGGACCTAAGCCTGACTGTTGAGTCCCATGACTAGATCCTTTTTCTTGTGTATGATCATCATTGGGAGGAGTTGAATCATTTTCTAGGGTTAGATTGTCTTCATTTAAGTCAAAAAAATTGCTGTTTGTTACAGTTTTATCATTTACAAAATCTGTTTCAGAAAAATATTGTTTATTACTGAAAGGGAATATATTTTCAAAAAACTTTACATCTCTAGAAAACAAAACCAGTTTTCTATCTAGACTCCAAAGTTTATAACCTTTCTTTTCATTTGAGTAACCTATCAAAACACATTTTTCTGCATGACTATTAAACTTATCACTATTATTTAGTACTGTACTAAAACAAAGACAACCTATGACTCTTAAATGATTCAACTCTGGCTGGAAACCATACACAAGTTCATATGGAGTTTTACCTTTTAAGACAGAAGAAGGGGTCCTGTTTATTAAATAGGCAGCAGTTATAATACAGTCTGACCAAAACCTTAAAGGGACATTACTTTGAAATAATAGAGACCTAGCAACATTCAACAAATGTCTATGTTTTCTCTCTACTATACCATTCTGTTGGGGTGTATATACACATGAAGTTTGTTGTAAAATTCCATTTTCAGGACAAAACTTTGTCATTTGATTATTTAAAAACTCAGAACCATTGTCACTTCTAAAAACCTTAATAGATTTTTTAAACTGATTTTTAACTAAGTTATAAAAATTTTCTATATTATAAAAAACTTCATCCTTATATTTCATTAAGTACACCCAAACAGACCTAGTGTAATCATCTACAATGGTCAGAAAAAACCTGTAACCTTCTCTACTTTTAACCCTATAAGGTCCCCAAACATCTAAGTGAATTAATTCTCCCATTTCTTTAGACTTGTGATCACTAATAGGAAATGGTTCCCTGTGCTGTTTTGCCCTATGGCAAACTTCACAAGGATCTATTTCCTTATCCTTTTTAAGTTTCAGGGTTTCCTTTAAAACATTTAATACAGGTTCAGATGTATGTCCTAATCTAGCATGCCAAGTTCCATAATCACATATAGAATTACACACATCTACAGAAACAGAAGAATTTCCACAAAAATACAGTCCATCATGCTGACTACCAGTCACCTGGACTTTCTTTGTTACAGAATCCTGTATATAACAGTGATTCTCATCAAAACATACAGTCATTTTACTATCCTTAGCAAGTTTGTACACAGATATTAAATTCACACAATAACTAGGAACAACAAACACATCAAATAGAATAACTCTATCACTCAATTTTATGTTCCCTATCTTTGTAACAACTGCACTAGTACCATTAGGATGTCTAACTGTTATATTAAACTCAGTTACATCAATCACATTAACCAATCCTTCATCAGTCATTACCATGTGTTGATTAGCCCCTGAGTCTAAAATCCAACCCATCTTTTTTAATAGACCAGCTAAAGAGTTAAAACAGAATACTCTTTTAAACCTATCACAGTTAGTACTATCAACTAAACTGTTAGAACAAAAATTAGAAAATGTCCCACCTGAGAAGTTACTACTCTGTGGAACATCACTTCCAGGGTCACTAACCAGTTTTAATAACCTGGAAACCTGCTCACTTGTCAAAGAATTAAGTGACATAGCAGGTGTTTTATCATCATTCAAAACACTACTATTTACTTTAACATTTTTACCAGTTATGTTCTTAGATTTCATCCATGGTGGGTATCCAACAATCTCATAACACTTGTCTATAGTATGTCCAACTTTATTACAGTGAGAACATTTCAAATTTTGATTTAAAGTTCTAGTAGGTTTTTTCTTGTTATCAACAGTTTGTCCAGTTTTAACAAAAAAACCCACATTGTTATTAGTCTTACTAACATTTGCATTCCTATGTGACTCTTCTCTAGAGACTATAGAAAAGGCTTCCTTAACAGTAGGAAGAGGGTCTCTTGTTAGTAAATTTGTTCTCACTGATTGGTACACACTATCAAGTCCCATGAGAAATTGCATCAACTTTATTAAAGAACTAAAGTCATTAAACTGTTTTGATGCATTACATGTGCAACTAGGTATTTGTAAAATTTGATCAAGATGTTTCCACATACCATTTAGCCTATGATAGTATTCAGAAACAGATAAGCCATTTTGTGTATAAGAATTAATTTTTTGATACAACTCAAATACAACAGACCCATCTATTTTATCATAAGTCTCATTTAATTCTTTCCATACTTCAGATGCTAGTTTAGAGTAAACCTGACCTAAGTACAATTCTTCAGATACAGAATTAAGAATCCATGTTAATACTACAGAATTGCACCTTTCCCATTGTCTACTTAGTACTTCATCATCAACAGGTTTAACACATGTACCATCAACAAAGCCAGTTTTATTTTTTACTCTTAAAGCTAACATCGTAGCATTTGCCCATACTGTATAATTCTCTGTACCTTTTAACTTTATATTAACAACAGTCAAAGCAGGAGAATCACTAGCATGCAAGTAAAGTGGATCTCCAGCATCAATTTTACTAACCAAAGTAGCAACAATAGCATTGTTATTATTATTATTGTTGTTATTATTATTGTTATTATCATCATCCATATTGTCACACAGTTTCTACAATTATGACAATCAAACAATGCAGTAAACAATAACACCTTCATAACTAATTGTCAATACAGTATATCAATTAAAGAACACACCACAGATTAAAGAAAACTTTAAAGAACACAACAAAAAATAAAAACACCAAAATAAGGCGAAGCCACGTCAGTTGTAACACCCCAACCGATGGCGGAAACATCGGGATGCCACGTAGTGACGATTGCTCAATAGCTCATGGTGACTAATAATTGTTTCAATAGATTAATTAATTATATTACAAACATTACATACAAATCAAATAAGTTCAAATGACAATAACACGTTTAATCTAAGGCTTCAGCTCCTATGTGATCCACAAGCAAATGTTAACTTCCAAGCTAAACTGAATACCTGAAACATGTTAAGTTTTGGAAAATAGAGGGGGTCAACTATAAAGTTGGTGAGAGTACATAAGTTTTTGTCAAAACGAAGTATAGTATCAAAAAGTGTAAGCATACAATTCTGTGTCAATATGTATCAACTAGGGCATACATGTGAAAACAAAACTACAGCAAACTGGGGCATAACCAACCCTATGTTGACAAAGTGTAAAGGTCCATCCCATAGACATGGTTCACCTAAGTTTAAGTTGCAGTTCCAATCACCCGCGCTCCCCATAAACATGGTCAACGAATCTAGGTGGGATTGTCAATCCAATAGATCTATCATTGTTACCGTTGGCTTGATCAAAGTTAATGATTATGCAAGTATTAGTTGAGTTTACTTAGCAAGTTTAAGACACGTAGCACAAAGAATCACACAAGACACATAGTTGAATTGCATAAGTTTAAAGAATAAAGTTTAACATGTTTCACCCCTAAAAGCATTGAAAAACTGTAAAAGAGTGGGGATATGTAAACTCACCTTGATTGTGACAATGAACTTGCAAGAAATCGGTGAGAATCAAAGAACTATACTTGTACCTATGTTTTTGGAGTTTTGAGATCGTTGCTAGGTTTCGTGTAATTAGTGATTGGGTCCAATCCACTATTTGGATGAAATAACTTATTTTAATGATAAAATCTCTTAATCAAATACCAAAGTTGGTATGTAAAACTAATGTGATCATAAAGAAAAAAAAATCAACTTATTTGAATTTATGAAACTTACGTAAATATTATAATAACTTTCAACAGTAACCTATTTTTATTAATTCATTAATAGGAAAAAAATAGGTAGTGCTCATTTATAAAAGATTTTGTATGAATAACTTCATCTTCTTCGATGATATATAATTAAGTGATCGGTAAGGCGATGTCGGCTAACCGATGTTGTGTGAACATAACTAAGATGATCAGACGAGTATAATGACTACATGTACGTAGAGGTGTTACCTTCGGTTTGCCGTTGAGTAGTAGTTCGAATGATACTTATTAGTCGGCAAGTCTAACCATGGCGCAATGGTTGAAAGAGCTTCAAAACAAAATTAAGAAGTCGACTATGGCGAGAAGTGTGTCACAGCTTTTTAAGTTACGATTTAGTGATAACTTTGAGAGGTGCTTCTCTGTAGCCGACAATCTATCGGTATTCATGATGTTGTCCAAAGAGAGTTTGCGCGGATTGAAGAGGTTGGTTCACCGCTGCGGTAGGGGTGATGCGCTGGAGGTCGATCGTGGTTGGTGGCGTGTGGTTGCGGTTCCGATGGTAAGGATGACGGGTGTATTTTGGAGTGATCAACGGCTATTCAGGCGACGAACAGAGCTATGAAAAACAGAGTGAACAGGGAGGAAACAAGACCCGTACGAATCCGGATTAAAAGTGACAGATAGGAGCGACTTTGGAGAGGGTTAGATTTGTGAAGAAACAAATTAACTTTGATTGTGTTTTGGTTGGAATCAAAGATCAGTAGGTGGGAGTAGATAAAATTTATTGTGGGGATTCACCATTTAAAGATAAGAACCGATTTAGGTTATGTAAGTCGGTTAAATTCAAATTTCATGATAATCTCACATGAGATAAAGATAATATTAAGATTTGTATTTGATTTTGAAGTCAAGATTCAGAGTGGGTTTTCATGGAAGATTGAATGGAATTAAGGCCATATGTTTTTTTTATTATTATTAAATCTTGACTTTTATATAAGCCTTTATAAATTTAAAAGTATAAAAAAAAATGTAAGGGTGAAATACGAATGAAAAAAAAGTCAACTAAAAAAAAATACGCGATGTTACATCAGTGTTCCCGTTCACAGGTTCGTCACTCAATGGTGCCTGCGCAGGTCTTTACGAGGGAGCCACCTAGACCTAGACAACACGACTGACACACGAACTGACTCAATAAATCTGATATCAAACCCTAGACACAGTAACACAATCAGAAAGAAGTAGAACGATCTCACCGAGAGGGGTTCCCAAGTTAGGGTTCGCCTAAACTCACAGTCTGTCCTTCACTTAGGGTACAGTACTGTGAGTTGCAATTGTAGCAAAAATAAACTCCACTCCAAGCCTCCTTCCAAGCTTTCCTTCTTGTTAGTGTCCAAGAACTACCAGATCTAACTACTGAATCACCAGAGAACTCACAGCCGAGAACAAACAGTAGACAAGATCTATGAACCAAACCAGATCTACTGTTACAACCACGAAATAACACAGATCTGACCTCTAACAACCAGATCTGACCTAAACACAACACAGATCTCAAGAAAAGGAACAATCACCTTCTTGAGTCAAGATACACAGCGGAAAACAACGATCAACGATAAAAGAAGACCACAGAACCAGAGCTAAAGCTCTGATACCATGTCAGAAAAATAAACTCAGTTTTGCTCAAAACAAAGACATAGAGAATACTCAGATCTTTATTAATCAAACTCAAACAAACTGAAAGTAAACAAAAACAACACTAAACAACGATTACAACCAAAACTGATCTATGACTGACTCACAAATCAAAACAGAAGATCTAAACACAGATCTACTAACATATACAAGATCTAGAAACTATCTACGACCTTTTAAACATAAGATCTCGAGAACAGATCTTATAGAAACCCTAGAAAGACAAACCCTAGGAGAGAGAGAGAAGACGAACTCTCTAGACGACTCACAAAAGAAATAAAACTCTATTTCTGGTGAACAAAACTAATACTGATATAAGACATCAGTATTTATAGAAATACACTAGGGTTATTATAAGGCACATGGGCCGAAGACAATCGAGGCCCATTCATCAATAAGCAGCTCCTCAACTTAGCCCAATAGCAGCAACAGCCCAGCAACATTTAGCCAATCAACACAACTCAGTCAATCCCAGTCAGCAAAGTCCAAAGTCAAGCCCAGTCATTAAAACATGTCACAATGCAAAAACAACTTATAAGTAATTGAATTGAAAAAGACTTACATAATATATAAACATATGAATTGTATTATATATTATTGACCCATTTTAACAGTAGTTAGTAGTTACTAGCTAGTATTATTTCGTTTGTCCGGTTAGTGGTTAGTTTCCTTTGAGTCAGTAGAAGTAGTGGGACGTAGAAGTGTCGGTGATGAATTATTTCCTTGTCATTCCATGTAAGCCTACAAAAAGGCCTTAAATGTCAAGTAGTGGCCACAAAAATTCATTTCATGTGAATCGGAAAAATATTGACGATCCCCTAAATATATGTTAATTTGTTTTGTTTTGTCAGATTCAGGTCGGGTCATAAATATAAGTTAAGACTTTTCAAAAAAAAAAAAAAAAAATTGAAGTTAAGATGTGTTTGATTCTTAATGGTTTCATTGTTTAACGTTTTTAGCATGAGATAGAGGTGTATAATATCCGCTTTCAACCCAAACCGATTTAGGGCCCAAACGAATCCTTTTTTTATTGAAGGCCCAAATCGGTTTTGGCTCAAACCGATTCAAAACTGGTTTTTATAAGGCCCAAACCGTCTACTTTTAATTTACACCAAATTGTTGAGTTCCTTGTCGTAGATATCGTTCGAACCACTGTAACTTTGAAGATGGACCACAACAAACGGAAGGTTGCGCACTTGATGAAGGCATTTGAGAGTTTTACCTTAATGGAACAAGCAAGTACTTGACCTAATGTTGCCTACTACTCGGCCTACCCATCTAACTCATCTATTTTATCAACTCTGATAAATTAATACTTATGGAAACTGTTTATTCTGCTTATTTTGAATTAAAAATGTAAACTAGAAACAATATTAACCGGTTTAATTGCACCGAAACAGATAAATTTGAGTGACAACGAGTATCGAATGGGTAAAAAAAATTTAAACAAATTTTTTTTTCTTAAAAACTGAACTTTTAAGTAAACGGACAACAAACTGCGCCGCTACCCTTTAAAATGAAATTGACTAAATAATTCTATGTCTATTCCAAATCATATTTTGATTCTTTTTCAAACAAACGCTAAAATCATAATAACTAAACACACCATGAAAATTCAACACAAAAACATCAATCGAAACACTTATATGTATCATAACCTGATCTAGCTCCTTTTATTTATTTTATAAAGTTTCCAACCATAAGAAACTATCATAAACTATTACACGTTCCAATACCATATAAAACAAAACACATGCAAATTATACATCAAACAGGTCCTTTGAACGACACCAACTGCCTAAACTTCTCCCACGGTTTATCCCAAACAAGAGCCACATAACTATACTCGACGCCACCGTCGGCCGCGGTTACCGTCAAATTATAATTCATTCCTGCCACCACTTGACTCTCTCCTTTAACAACATTAACAAACTTCAAATTTGCATGATCATTCTTGTTGTGCTCGTCCACAGCGAACTTCCCAATGTCCACGACTGTAGCGTCGGTGACATTGGGAATGGGCTTCCAACCGCCCGCGAGCGTCCCTTCGCCTAATGAGGCCGAGGGTTTAGGACAATAGACGAAGCTGATGATGAGGAATGTGATGAAGAGGTTTTGCATTTTTTGGTAGAATGATTGAATAGCGTCGGTGGTTACATGTGGTTGATATATTGGGACAAAATGTCACGTGAAATAAATGCACCATGACTTTAATGTTTGTTTTTATTGTTTCGTATGAATATGTTTTAGACATAGTGTGATAACATAAAGTATTTTAGATATATTGACAAATATATAATATAATTGTGGTTTGACAAACAATTCGGCAGGACTAGATTAAAAATTGTTAACGAGCTGCTATTTGGGTTTGAGATCATGGTTTGGCAAATATGTGTGTTTAAAAAGTCATTAGAGCAAACGACCGTTGAGCACCATTGTCATCTAGCATTAGTACGTAGTAGCTTAGCAAAGCGGGTAGGTAGGGTGACGGGTCAAAACAAGTATTTGTTAGAACGGTTTTGGGTCAATATGAGTTTTGAGTAAAATAAGTTCAAGCCGGAAATAGTTATTTAAAAAAAGGGGAAATGAAATTTAATAATCCCAACTTTGGGGGGATGGAAGGCAGCAGTCTCAACTTGAAAGTTGTAACACAGCAGTCCCAACTTGTCAACCCTTTTATTTTAATGGTCCCGGACTAACCTCAGTTAGTTTTCTCTGTTAAGTGCCACGTAGGCATCCCACGTGGCAGTCCACGTGGCAAAATCTGTCCTGTTGGAAAAAATAAACGTGGGCCCCACAATGACACTTGTTTTTTCAATTAAATAATGTTTTTAAACTTATATATATATATATATAGGGTAGGGATCCTAAGAGAACCAACCCCTATTTGAGAACTGAGAGAACCATTCTGGGCCACACATTTCATATAAAGGCAAAAAAAAAAAATTTTTTTTTTGCTTTAATCGCACATTTTTATGCAAGGAAATTTTTTTTATTTATTTTTTTTGTATTTTTTTTCATTTATACATATGTGTATATGTCAATTATACATATGTGTATATAGCAATTATACATATGTGTATATAGCATTTTTCAGCTATACATATATGTATATTTCAGTTATACATATGTGTATATTGCATTATACATATGTGTATAATGCAATTATACACATGTGTATACTGAAAAAAAATACAAAAATTTTTTTTCTTACATATAAAGCAGCGATTTTTGCAAAAAAAAAATAATAATACATTTTTTTTTTTTGCCTTAGAGAAATGTGTGGCCCAGAATGGTTCTCTCCGTTCTCAATTTGGGGAAAGGTTCTCATTTGAACCAAATCCTATATATATATATATAATATATATAATACACAGATCTGCAAAAGCAACCACCAACAACCACCTCCACCGCCGCCATCTGCAACCACCTCCACCTCGTCGCCCCATCGTCACCATCAACCGAATCCACCACCATCTCAACCAAAACCCAAAAAACTACCAGATCTGAACCAAAAAACGTCGGCCCAGACAACGATTCGCAGACCACAACATCTCAACGAGAGAAACCCTAATTGTTTTGGGGAGAAACCCTAACAACGATTCGTAGCTTATAGAGGAGAGAGAAATGGAGCCCGGAAGTAATAGAAAGAAGAGGAGGAGTTCCGGCGGCGGTGACACCCTCGTCGCCTGATCGTGAAACCACAAGTAAAACCCATCTCGTTCCCTTCTCTTGGTCGATAATCTGTAGTATGATGTTGTTGGGTAACGAGTCGAGTCGGGTTATGGTTGTGGATTATGACGGTAATGGTGAAGACTCGGTGACGATTCATGAGTTCTGATGAGACCGGCGGTGGTGGAGAAGACGACAGGCTACTCTCTCTCTCTCTCTCTCTCTCCTCTCCTCTCTCTCTCTCTCTCTATGTTTACTTTATCAGAGTGAGGGGGGGGGGGGGGGGGTTTGGTGGTGTTTGTAGTGGTGGTGTTTGTGGTGGTGGCAGGTGGTTGTTGTGGTGAAGATGATGAAGATGTAGGGGTGTGTGTATATATATATATATATATTTTTATTATTTAACGATTTTTTTAAATAATTAATAGATTTTTTTAAATTGAAAAAACAAGTGGGACCCACGTTTTTTGCCAACTGGACAGATTTTGCCACGTGGATTGCCACGTTGGCAC
The DNA here is from genome assembly GCA_030844895.1 of Ambrosia x helenae. Classification (NCBI taxonomy): domain Eukaryota; kingdom Viridiplantae; phylum Streptophyta; class Magnoliopsida; order Asterales; family Asteraceae; genus Ambrosia; species Ambrosia x helenae. Next base: position 7,834 of record JAUTDX010003922.1, on the reverse strand, counting down.
TTAACAGAAAAACTTAACCTCAGTTAGTCTGGGACCATTAAAATAAAAAGGTTGACAAGTTGGGACTGCAGTTTACAACTTTCAAGTTGAGACTGCTGCCTTCCAACCCCTCAAAGTTGGGATTATTAAATTCCATTTTCCATTAAAAAAATATCAATTTTTCTCGAGTAAAGATAAGGTTTGATCAAAATGAACCGTGAGCACCACCATCACCACCGTGAGCACCCCCTCTCCTTCTCTTCTCCGTTAGCTTTTTTATTTGTTAATTTATTTGTTTTTTTTAAATATGTTTAATTTATTTTAGTTTATTATAATATGAGTTGAATATGAGTTGTAGGGATGCACCGATCTACTGAACTACCTGGAGATTCATTGAAAAAAACCGGTTAGTCGCTGCTAATTGTTTTTTTTAATATTTATGCTTTAATTGTAATAATTTAGGTATGTATGTGTATATTTAGCTATGTATGTTTGTATTAAAGTGTGTATGTGTATTTTAAAAAAAGGCTTTAGCTACCAAGTAGCACAAGAAAGCGCCACGTGGCATGACACGTGGAAAAAAAATCATAACGTGTATTGTGTACATTCATGATTTATGTGATATTTTTTTCATGTTTTTCCTATTGTGGGGTATGTTTTTCTTGCCCATTTTTTGGTTAGTGTTCTTTTTTTCAAACCCAGAAAAAATAAAAAATAGACACCGGTGGATACAATGGTAAGTTTTTTTTAACGGCCAACCAAAAAATATTATTCATATTCCGGCAAGACACTGGCCAGCATACAATGAACAATAATAAAATAACACCAAAAAAAACAGAACAACATATGATTCACCCAGCTTCAAATACATTGAAGGACCTCCATCGATACCACGTAAGCGAGCGATCTTTGGACCTATTTTTAACCCACAAATAACTCATGATTTTTACTTCTTCTATCGCCTTTGTAACAGAGATTGGAAGTTGATTAAAAACCATATTATTCCTCATTCGCCAAAGACACCAAAGTCCAGTGAGAATAATGGCATGAATTGCTTTCTTCTTCTTTGTTGATACAGCCAAAAAATCATGAGTCCTTAAAAGATCCCGTAACTCAAAAGCATATATAGATGGGATTTTACACCATTGTGAGATAGCCTGCCAAACTGATTGCGCGAAACCACAGGCCACAAACAAATGCTCGCATGTTTCGTGAGCATCCCTACAAAAACTACACAGGTCCGAAAGAATAAATATATTCCTTCTCATTAGCGCGTCAACAGTAGGAAGCCTATTTTTCTCTGCCCTCCATGCCACAATGGACACCTTTTTTGGAACCCAATTGTTCCACCCGAATATGAAATCTGGCCGATTATACCTCGCCTCTTACAGCTGCCATTTAAGACTAAAGATTGAAAAAGTACCTGACCCGTCCAGGTCCCAACTCCATTTGTCACCCGAGACCCCTAACGATACCGATTGTAGCAAGTAACCAAAAGCCTCCATTTGTCACCAGGTACAATGGTAAGTGAATGGGATCCAGGTGGGTGTACATTCATGATTTCATCACCGTACTTGCTTTAATTCTAAATCATTCTAAATATAGTAATTGACAAGACTAATACATGGAAATTCCTTGGCACTAGTGGCGAAGTGGCGAAGTGGCGAAGCTTGAGCGAAAATCTCAAGGGTCGGAAGTCACCGTTACGGGGGTCGAAACCGTATATACCAAACAAATTATATACGGATACTATATAATCAGAACTTCTGAACGAAAATTTCGGGGGTCGGGCGCCCCCTCCCGCCTCTATGAAGCTGCGCCAACGCTTGGCAAAGCGGACATATAAGGTAACGGGTCAAAATGTGATTGAACGAACTCACGAAGCAAGTAGGGTTGACGTGCAAACGCCTTTTGTCCCATTAAAGAACTATGAACAACTAATGCACCAAATATGATGTAAAAAAAAGTTACAGCAATGCGGCTTTTAGCAACTTTCAACCCATCTACAAAATTGCAACATGTAGTCCTCACATACAGCTTACCTCCTGTAGTGCTTGTGAATAGAGAGGTAAACTCTTCACATTGAAATCAATAGCAGTCACACACACATTGTACACATACTGACATGCACACACACACACATATATATATATATAAATATAATACATACATACTTTAAGAAGGGTGATACTCTTCTTACAAAAAAAAAATCCTTCTTTGTCGTCCAACTCTATGTGTTTGTGAGAGAGTTACTCTTATTAAGCAGTATGTAGCATATACACTAGAACCGGATAATAAAGAACATAATAAGTATATACTGCATGCCGTGTTTAAATATACAAATTAAGGACTCAGAAACCGAATAAACAAAGATGAAAAAAGCAGCTGTAGTTACCGGTATCTAGCCAGCAAGGATTGGATTTCTTCCTTCATCAATTTCAACAATGAGGGTGTGTTCAGAATCTGATCCTTTTGGTCCTTCTGTGTACAGTGTAGGGAGGTATGCATTGTATGCTGGTAAATACCTTGACACAAAATCCATCACCTGCAACTCGGATCACACAATAAATATCATCTTAGTTCATAAAACACTCGATCAGAAGCATACTCGGGCCATGTTTTGACTCATTTACTTATAAACTCCATTCCCAACCCATCAATAAATAAACAGAGCTAAACTTGGGTCATTAACAGGTGGACAAGGATACCCTGTTTAGAATGACCCAGCCAACCTTTTTACGATCCATTTAACCAGCCAACTTCTTTAATCCTTTTGGATAACCGGATTAGCGTTCAACATTTCAACACATTTTAAGTAATCGGTTCGTGCTCATATTGGATTATACGCACCCACTGACCCGAACCTCACATGGTTTGCCACCCTATTGAATAGAATTTTATAAAGGTCGTGTTTGATATCTAACAGGTAAAACAGAAAATTATCTTAAAAGGAAGCAAGTTGAAAGTTGCCCGAGTGTATATTTTGACGCATAACACCTTCTAGATTACTGAAATACTATAATAGTGAGAATCATGTTGAGCACGATATTAGCTATAAATAAAGTAAAGGCGTGCCAAAATTACTCCTTTTTCTCTAAAATCTTTTTTGAACCATTACCCGACTCACCCAACCCGTCCATTTGCCACTAAATTTAGAAAGACTTTAAGCAAGATTAACATAATATTGCAGACCTCCTCATCGGTCATCCCTGGCTTCCCAGCTTCTCTCATTTGAATCTCTGCCTGAAAGATTCTCCCAAATAATATCATGTAAAGAAACGACAAAAACATGGATGACGATGATGTCGAAGACAATGATGACAAACCTGTAATCGCCATTGGTAAACACAACTTGGGTCTTTAATTTTGATAATAATCCATGATTGCACAAACTTGTCCCATGCATCATAATAAGCCTCTAGATTTGTATTCACTATTTCTAGCTGCAGAAGAATTTCATGTCATATTGATTTTTGCAAAATAATAATAATAAATAAATAAATGGACGTGTGATCTTAGTTGTCTAACCTGCGGGTCAATAGCTTTGACCACTTCAGAAGGAACAGGCTTAAAACCAAGCATCCAACCCTCAAAAAGAACTACCTAATTTTTGAAACAGCAGAAAATGCAGATGAAAGTCATTAGAAAAACAATCCAACACAAACCCTTGTACAAACAAAAAGAAAACAGTTTCACTTACTGTTAGAGGTCCTTCAACTTCAGGCCATGTTGAAGGGTCAGCTCTATCACCTCTACCGTTGTAGGCAGACTGCATAAGGGAGAACATCAAATATAGAAGTGGACAATTGGACATCTCGTGGGTATGATTTCAGAATCAGTCAAACACAAATAACTAAAAAAGGATAGCTAATGGAAACGGATCAAAGTCACCCAAAGTGTATTTTCCTGTGAAGGTGGCAGTTCAGGTTGGGTTTGGGTTTGGGTTTGCGGGATGCTAGCAGCTAACCAAAACATGACCCGTTCCTTTATACCTATCTAGAAAACTCAATCCTAATCACCCATGTAACCCGGACATGACCCGCGTAATTTGTTTATCTAAAACGGTTGAAAACAAGTTGGTGGGTCGATTTAAAATTGTACTTGGACATGACCCAGTCCATTTTGAGTACAAAATTATTTTTACTCGTCATCACACCATCCATATTTTTCTACCTCTTTATAAAATTGTACTTGGTAAAGACTGACACAAAGTAATTTAGAAGACATGTATGTATGAAGTGTACTTTATCATATCTGGGCAGCTTCATCTTCATACCTGGACATTTTTGTGCATCAAAATTTAGTTCAAAATTTGTGATTAAACAAAAGATATGATATAATTGTGGGAGTCTGGGTCAAACCTTCTTTAGTCAATTTCCTAAGAGCTGTTAGTGTTTCAACAGACAGAGAAAGATCATGGCTTCCAGCATTTTCCACGAAACTGTTGGTAAAGAAAAAGCCTCCTGTGAATTATTCACTTAAATAGTGCCCTTAATCCTGTTATTTTCAAGTTTTGTGTTCTAAAAGAAAAATCAAATTGCCTTTTTACCTCTAAAAGAGCATTCCAGGATTATTCTCTCTCAGTTTAGCCTAAAATGAAAGTATAACTGCATTAGAGATAAGGAAAAACACCCGAAGGTGATGAAACAATGAGGGAGCTAGGTGGCAATTTCAATCCATTTACTTATTAATGGTTTGATTTGGGTTTTGTTTGATCATGATCAAACGAGTCAAATGATTTTATTTAGCTAGAAGGGAGTTCTTGGTGCATTTCGTTGGCCGTTCAAAAAAAAATGTAGTCCACGGTCTACTTTTAATGCATACATTATTGTATGAAATATCGGTTTTTAGGGTCATAATTACATATCAATTATTAATTAAAAAAAATAAAAAATGAAGAGAATATGTTTGTGGGTCAAACCAGCCTGATCCAGCCCATTTTGACCCATTACTCAATTTGCTAATCTTGTCACCTCTTGATGAGGGGCTGGCCACTAGCAGATGATAGCACTCCCTCTAATTGTTTGGTTAATAAAGGTGCTTAAATATTAGTATACAAAACATAGTTGAATATTTTTTGCCCCCAAAAAGAATATTGCAATCAATATGTAAATATTCGCAAGTCCTGAGTATTACCTGATCATCATGTGTTAGATAGAAATCGTCTATGGAAATAGTTGCGGACTTCCTGATACATAAAACTTGTTAAAATTCTTATTTCTAAATATTAATACGAGTTAATGGCCATAAGCACAATGCTATTTGAGAAAAATGTATCATTGTTCTGCACCCTACCTCCCTGAAGTGTGAAAAAGATAATCTAGAGCAAAGACAAGTGTAGTCTTCCCACAACCTTGTGGAGCACTAAAGCCAATCTGCATAACGACAGAGGCTGTCAGCTAGAAGCCTAATGGGTATTTGGCATTGTGTCTTGAAAGTGATTAAGTGACAGACAATCAGTTTTTAGTATGTGGGACTGAAACTGAATTAGATTATCTGAGTATTTAGGAGTTAAATGCTATGAGTGGGATTTTATTGGGTATATTTGTTTGTTTTGTTTTAAGAGTTAAATACTCAGCTTTGGAGTGATTGGACAACCTGTTCAGGAGTAGCCTACAAGAAACTAATGTTGATTATTTAGAGGTTATTTTACATGACAATCCACAAATAAACCAAAATTTGTCTAACACCCAGAAAAGTGATTATCTCATCATCACAATTTGAATCAGCAAAAATAAACCCAAACACCATCTCGCACAGCCTGTTCTTTTGATTATCTGATTCTAATTATTCCGTATCATACAATTACTTTCAAACAAAATGCCAAACACCCCCTTTATTTTGCTCACCAAATCATTCAAGCAAACATCTGAAGGATGCATATGCAAATTTGAGAAAACAGGAAACTACCATATAACAAATTTTAACGAGGATAGTGTATGGGAAGGACACTCAGTATTCAACCCTTTTATTTAATTAAGGACACTCATATCTTGAAACTTCTTGATAGGTTAATATGAAATCCGGCTAAGAACATGCCAAAACGTGTAACATGACAAAAAATATTAGTTTTTGAATACCATGGAGCCCTATATAAGAAACAGGATACTTGGGTGGCCGCCGCATAACACTATAACGTACTCTTTTAACATAAAACACCTAACCACTTACTAAAATCCTTTTTGTTTGTATAAGATAGAAAACAAGGTACGTTCTTTCTAATTCTTTGTAATACTCAAAGTTGCAGAAGGCGCTAGGCGCTAGGTGGGCGGTGAGGTCCAGCCTAGGGACTAGTCGGGACTAGGCGAAAATTAGGCGGAATTAGGCGTTTTGGTATTTTTTATACGTATTTCATATATATATATACACACACAAATTTAGGTGTTTTTTTTAAAATATATTAAGATATATACACATAATACTTAGAAATACTTAGATATATACACATAATACTAAGAAATACTTAGAAATAAAAAAAAAAAAAAAAATAAAAACCACCGCCTAGGCCTGCCTAGGACCGCCTAGGCCCGCCTAATGGCCAAAACGCCCAGATCATCGCCCAGCCCTTATTCCGATAATGACTTCCGCCTAGCGCCTAGGCGGCCGCCTAGGCCGATTTTTACAACCTTGGTAATACTTTTATTAGGTATATCAGTTGTATATCTTAGAGAGCCTAATGACACCCTTAAACGGAATACGTATACATAGGCCACCCAAGTATTCAAAAGTTTTTCGCTAAGGTCACCCAACTGCTAAACAACCCTTCAGGGGTCATACAAGTAATAATTTGGTTTCGGTACGCCAATTATGGTAAAAACTTACAGGAAACTGTAAAATGACGAAACACTACTAAATTTATTACTTTGGTCACTTCTAAGTTGTAAATAACAAAAATACCCGTGTTATTTATACAACTCTACATGTGGCAAAATCTTTAAAGTTATGGACATTTTGTCATTTTACAGTTTTCCTGCAAGCTTTTTACTGGAATGGTATAAATGGAACTGAATTGACGCATGGGTTGCTTCTAAAACTGTTTTAATAAGTTAGGAGGCCCTAATGAAAAATTATGAATACTTGGTATCCATGTATACATTATTCTAACAAACAAGGATAGAGCAATTAGAAAGTTAGGGAAATACCACCAAAGGAGGAATATCATCTCCGTCTTTAAATGTAGACCTATGATCAGATATCTGCTTTTCACACACACAAGAATACCGGGATATAATAGTGATAGATTCTAGCTTTTTGGGGTGTAGTCAAGTATAGCTCATTGAGATCAAACAATTTACATATGTGAAAAACCACTTTCTAACCACTTGTCTATAGACTCAGCGACTGTTTCTGGGGTGAACCCAAGTTGTCTATAAAGGGGGCCTGCGCAGATAAATTCAAAAAGATCCTTCACAGATGAAACTTCTGCAGGTGTAGGTGGAAACATTGCATGCAATTGACCATGATTCCTTTTGCTGTTGGCTAGAATATCTTTATACTTTGAGTTGTCTAGCATCCATGAACACCCATGCCCTGCATCAATAACGTCATATATAAAACAACAACAACAACAACAACACCGTACCTAATAAATCCCACAATAATGTACCATTAGACATTGACTTGTTAAAGAACTTCAAATCTTAGGTTTTGACAGCTTTAATGGTTTTGCACTTTTCCAGTATAGCAACCTAATTCTGTACACTACTCGTAAATGAAGGATAGCCCTCACAAACATAGAAACAAATTTACACTTTATTCCTCTCAAAGTCAAACCTTGTGCAGTATATATCCCTTTACAGCATTTTAAATATGTGCATCTGATCTCATTGCATTATTCTTTATATCTTTTCACCTT
>JAUTDX010003921.1:0-61967 GCA_030844895.1 Ambrosia x helenae | reverse complement strand
ATATGGCAAACTAAACAAACAACGTCAGCATACATGAGGAATGAGGTACGAGAAAAAAAGTAAGTAGTTAGAAAGTTGATAAGAAATCTTCATGGTCCTCTCTAAGTTATAGATGACATTGTTTGGTGGTGACCATGAAAGAAAAAAGACAAATGCCCTTTATTTTTTTGTGTGTTTGTAAATTGTTCTTCCAAAGAAAAAGACGATAAATTGACCCCATGGTTTGATCCGTGTTTAAAATTCCCTTCTCCGTACATTAATTTTCATAAGAAAAAAAAAACAAACTAAGGGTGGGAAGGCCACAATCCCAAAGTACCCGAATACCCTGATTTTCTCAAATCTTGCACTAATCACAAATTTGATCCAGGATTGAATACCACCAAGACATCAACGAAACCATCCGGAAAACACCGGAATCATCACCTAACCAAAAAATGCTTCAAAACCTTTAACAAACGTATTCCGTTTTGAAAGACATGTCCGAAAAATGTTTAAAAATTTCGTGAAGAAACATTTCATATGGAATCTACTATTCATAAGGATTCCGAAAAAAATATTTTTTAATGAAAACGGGACACCCGGAAGCCTCCCAAACGCTACGCCAGATGTCACCGATCACCGAAATTTCACCGATGAACGAAAACACCCGAAAAATTTGCATGGAGACTCCCAAAGTCCCGATCTTAACATGCATGGAAAGAAAAACTTGAAACTGACTCGCCGGAATTTGACCGGAACGTCACCGGAGTTGCTCCATAGCTCAAACCGTCAGCTTTTACGAAAAACGACTTCACTGTTGTGTTTGGAGCGTCAAGAAATTTGGGTTTAGGGTATAATATCGTCGTAAATTTGTTGAAATTTTTGGCCCAAAAAGTCGCCGGACAGCGTCGGCACCGGACTGCACCCCGGCTGCCAGAATTCTAGAGAGAGAGATAGTAGAGAGAGTTTTTTGTGTTAGAGAGAGTGTGTTTGTGAATAATGATGATTTTTTTGTTAAACATCATATATATATGTGGGCTTTTGGTTGGGTTCAAGGCCCAATACTACGTACCAACTACTTTGGTTTAGTCCTTTCTCGCTTTTAGACTCCGTTTTTTTACCAAAAAAATTAGAAATTATTTTAGTAACTTAAAATAATTATATTTATCATCAAAATATTGATTTTCGAGATGGGCTTTTTTATCCCGCACGTTCGTATTGTGCGTTAGTTAACATAACTTACGTTCACAAAGGCGGATCTAGGGTCTTTTGGTGGGTTCCCGGGAACCCACTCAGTTTGTAATTTTTAGTGTTAATGTATATAGAAAAAAAAAAAGAAACTCATAAGAAAATTATAAAAGGAATCCATTATTAAAAGTTGTAGATGCCTTAGTGGTAGAGACCCGCCATTACATTCCCCCGGTTACAAGTTCGATCCTCGTTTCACGCATTTGATTTTTAGGTTTCCAACTTTTTTTTTAAAATTCAAAACTAGGGTAAAACAAAACCCATGTCTTGCCCTCCCAAACAAAAAACACAGACAACAGCAGCCAAACAGCCACAAGAGAAACCCTCCTCCCCCGTGACTTCTGCTCCTCCTACTCCGGACCTCCGCTGCCCTCTTCCTCCTCCTTGGTTCTGTAAGTTTATTTATCGAATTAATGTTCTTACAAGTTACAATATTTCCATTTACTAGATCAGTCCATTACAAGCTTTAGTGTGGTGATATTAATTTATCCAGTGAGTTAGTAGGACTCTGACACGGTAGCTATACTGTTTTCGGCGACATTTTGAGGAACTGACGAACAAGGTAAGGTCTTCTAATCTTAAGCTTTGTTCATAAGGTTATACATGCTGTTGCAAAGTACTAATGTCTTTATGTTTGATTTGGTGTGTAAACTTTAATTTGTGATTTAAACTTGAAAATGAAGAAGTGAGGGTGTGGATTGTGTCTTACGACGGGTGGATAATGCATCAAGTGTAAGATAACTTGATTTTTTGTTCTATAGAGGAAGTGCTTCGTGTTGAAACACATACACACGGCACACATATTGCCATCTTTGAACATTAATGTCACGTACTGAAAGCTTCCATATGTCTTGGATATTTTTCTGTACTTCTTTGTCTTTTACTTTAAATTAATTCACTTGCTTGTATGATAATATGGAGCTTACGTGATTACGGATTATTTATGTTTCATTTTATGATATCAATTTACAAAAATCACAATACTGTGACAATGCGACTCTTAACATTCCTTGAATCCGAAGATTTTATTAACTAAGTCGCACTTTATGTTCAGGTAAATGTGTACCATTCTTGTAATCTTGGGGCAGATGGACATTTTCAGTGGAAGACGTTTTTAAAAGATGAAAACTTGTAAGGAAACAACTGCATGTATGTTTTTTATCTTTAAAGACAATCATATTTATATTATGTGCTTTAAATTTCAAATGACGATGTTTTTTCATTATTGTAACGTATTTTTATTATGTGATAAACCTTACCCGACCCGATCCGTCAAACCGAGCCAAACCCTTGAACTGACCTGAAATTTTTATGTTTGGTCACATGAAACTAGAACACTTAAAATAAAAACCCAGCGAAAAAATTCCTGGATCTGCTGCTGTACGTTCAGTTGCAGTTTTTCTTCTTTTGACGATCTGTTAACTTTCATAAGTTGATAACACCATTATTTAAATAATTAACCATCCAACGAGTACGTTTAAGGTTAAAACCACATATTTGAATTCTGAATACTATGTCAGTTCCTCTCGCATTTGCGCTTTTAGCTATTTTCCACGCTAATATTACATCTGATTGTTCCAATAGCAAATACACATCGTATTTACACTTAATAACTTTATGTTAGTCCAGCTCGATAAATTATACGGATGTCGGTTCGTTAAAGTTAAGCACGCAGATCTTTCTCTCAAAGCATCAAGGCGTCCACGAACTTCAAGAATGACATTGTCAGATTCGTAGTGGCTAAGTTAAATTAAAATCAACTTTAAATCATGTTAATTTTGTCGTAAAAGTTATTATAATCATATCAAATGTTGATCAAAATTTGTCACTTGTTGCAAAAATTCTCTTTTCCCTATATTAATATTAGTAAGAACAAAAAAAAAAGAAAACTAAGGGTGGGAAGGGCATAATCCCAAAGTACTCGAATACTCTGATTTTCTCAAATCTTGCACTATCACATCAGTACTCTAATTCACTACCCTAAAATACAAATTTGAAGGTAACAGTACGTGAAATGTTATTTTTTAATAAATGTTTATTTAAAAGTATCTTTTTATTTTTCATTAAATTTTTATTTAGGTTTAATATGGTTTTATTATTTTATTTGAATTTAAAAAATTAAAAAAAAACAACCATGGTATAAAACGTTCACATAACTATTTGGTGCATTGAAGTTTAAAAAAAATATAAAATTTTACCCTATAAAACCAACTCTTTCAAACTTACACACAAAAAATTCTGCCATCAATTCTTACCATAAATCATCTTCTTAAAAAATCTTACTCCATCTCATAATCATGGAGGAGAATAGTGATCTAGCTGAGGAAGTGGCAATTGACTTCACACAAGTCGAGTACACGACTAGGTAACGCAATAGTTTTGACCACGTTACGGCATGGCAAATGTTGCGGTCAAGAGTTGGTTAATTGCGTTTCGTAGTTTAATTATGTTTTTCTATTTTACTTGTGCGTTTGTAGTTTAATAATGTATTTTGATTATCACCAATGGAATGCATTTGATGTGCATTTGTGACATGAATGACGAGTTGGATGGGAGACAGCGAAAAGAAAGAACAAAATTTTTTTAGCTAAGAACATGCACTTGTGGAGAGAGAATGAAGTTTTGACTAGTTAGGTCTTAAAAAACAGTGATAAAGAGAAAAGAGAATGAATATTGAGGTGATGTGTCAAATGTTTTTGTAAAATTTTCATCTTACATATGTCTTAGTGGTGAAACTTGAATTTTGGGCGTGACCAAACTTCATTGCCTAAGGTTTAATGCGTGAAGCATGAAAAAGTTATAGGTCCCCTCCTCGTGTCCCCCTTCACACATTTATCAGGGAAAAAAATTTTGGTTATTTTTTCCTTTTTCTTTCACTTTGGAAGGAAAAAAAAATGTGTCTGTTGGTGGGAGCGTGAGCCTTGTTAAATTAGTCCTTAGGAGTCTCTGTTTTTTTTTATGACCAACAAACATTTCTGCCTGACTATCCATGGGAGTCCGCATACTATGGACAGACCCCCACGACCCAATGGAGGGCCCATACGTACCTCAGGCGGCTAGCGTAGTCAGGCCCGCCCATGCAGTTCCCGAAATCGGGGAAAACCCAACCCTCACCCCCCCCCCCCCCCGTAAGCACGACGGTGAAGGATTGGTAAAATCCCGGGCGAGATCAGGACTCGAACTCATGACCATAGGCCAGGAGTCATCCATCATTTCTCATTATGTCCTTCATGGGAATCGAACCCGGGATCTCCAAGAGAGATCCCTGATCCATTCACCAACTGAGCTACTCGTGAAGGACAGGAGTCTCCCTACTTGGTTTTTGTTTTCTTTTTTCAGTTGCAAGGTTTTGGTAAAAATTTTAAGGAGAGTCTAAATGCATCCCCTTAAATTACTAAACATACCTCCTATAGATACTTCAAACGTTTTTAGTTTTCTTTCTTTTTTAAAAAATTGTTTTTTTTTTTTACATCTAATATCATATACCTTACATTTGGAAGGATTTAAAACTAACCACTTTTCCTCCATGTATTGGTACAATCTCAACTCTTATTTATGCACTCTTTGCCCCTATACGTCGTGTATAGGATCATACGCGGCATATGAGGGTCTGACAATGAGAATGTTTGTAGCCCCTCTATCAGTCACGTGTGGCCTATATGCCATGTATAGGCCTATATATTGTGTGTACGTGTGAAAAGACTCGTGACTGATTGGGACTAATGACGCATGGGAGTTTCTGAACCCACCTATACGCCGCGTATAGCCCTATATATGCATACACCATAACAGTAGACTAATTTATATCATGTAAACATATATCACATGATAAAGGATGAGATAGTGTAGTGTAACACTTCAGAGCATTCACATCCCCTCCACCAAAATCTCCTCCATCAAATTACACTAAAAATCACTACTTCACCCCTAAATTTTCTTTCTCCTAATTAAAATAATAATACTTTTTCATACTTTTATCAATATATTTTCTCTCTCCTCACTCACAACCACTTACAAAAATATTAAAATTATATAGAGGTGAACAGTAACTTTTCATATATAGGGGTGAACAGTGTTTTCTCTAAATATTTTCTCTCTCCTTCACTCACACCCACCACATATAATTTAAGAGAACCCCTCACATAATTTGGTTGTCGGGTTGTGAATGCTCTCACAAAAGTAAAATATTTTTTTGAATTAAACAACTTTTTTTAATTGCTGATGGAGACCTGTAACAGATAAAAAGGACAACATTTTGGTGTCATGTTTTTTTGTTGATGGAGACTTGTAACAAGATAAGGGGGACGGGGTGTCACCTAAATTGTCTACGGGTACTCATCACCAGCACGGTAACACTGTCGTCACCCATGCTGGTAGTGGTCCCGTGGACTGTTTTACTGGTTGTATCTACCATGCTGGCTCTCGGGGGGCAAAAGTAAAGTTGCACTAATTTTAATGTTATTTTACTAATTTCGTGAAAATAACATCAAAAAATGACGGATTGTTAATCATGCATCATGTGATGACGTTGATAGCTAAAAGACAAGGGGATACATGCATCACTCGGGTTTATCCGATTGCTAAGTGTTATGTGCCTTATGTCCAAAGTTTGATACAAAGCCACTATCGAGCCGGGGGTCTCACTGGAAGCAGTCTCTCCATTTCCACGGGTTAGAGATAAGGTTGTCTACATCTTACCCTCCTCAGACCCTACCTTAGCTTTTGCTATTGGTAAGATTAACTGTGAGTATGATGATGACGGTCCACGAGACCACTACCAGCGTGGGTGGCAGCGATGTTACCGTGCTGATAGTGGGTACCCGTAGACAATTCAGGTGACGCTCCGTCCCCCTTATCTGTTACAAGTCTCCATCAAAAAAAAAAACATGACACCAAAATGTTGTCCTTTTTATCTGTTACAAGTCTCCATCAGCAATTAAAAAAATTTGTTTAATCCAAAAAAAATATTTTACTTTTGTGAAGTGTTAAACTACACTATCTAATCTTTATCATGTGATATATATTTACATGACATAAATTAGTCTACTGTTGTGGTGTATCATTTATAAAAGGGTCTTAGTAATGGCAGTGGCGAAGCTTGGTTTCGGATTCGGCGGGGGCCGAACTTAAATTTTTTCGATTGGTAGTGGAAAATCGGCGGGGGCCGGACTCAACCCGGACTCAATTTACCTATGAAAATCGCAAATTTCCACTACTGCGCCAAAAAATAGGGGGGCAGGGCCACCCCTGGCCCCAACAATACTTCGCCTCTGAGTAATGGTACACTCTTAAAATTATTTACACACCCACCTATACACCATAATGCATCTGATATGGTCCCGTTATTATGTATGTGTTCTACGACTATGAATCCACGATATCAAATCAATGAAGGTGAAGAAGCTTCAGTTCACATGCCCTAAATATATTCATAAAAAAGGAATTTGTTAGTCTCGGATTCTTGGAGAAATTTCTAATCTATGAATATGTTTGTTTCATAAACTTTATAGCAATGCCTAATAGCAATGCCTAATACATTCACAAACCACACTAATTTGAACTATTGCAAATTTTATAATTGATAGAGTGTAAATGATAGAGTGTAAACCGTGCCACTATCTATTGATTTACATAATATTTATAATTACATCGGGTGCACTCTATTTTAGGATAGAGATTAAATATAGAATATCACAGTTAATATTATACAATCATACTATAATTATATACGCTATTATACCATCGCAGTCAAAGCGGGAGGTGACCGGATGCTAAGACTGTTCCTGAAGTCTTCAAATAAAACTCGAGGAAGACTTTTCGTAAAAATGTCTGCAACCTGATAACGGGAAGGAACGTGCAAAACTCGAACTTGACCACGTTGTACCTGCTCACGCACGAAGTGTATGCCCACGATAACGGATGATGAATTTCCAGCAGGAGGTTGCGTAACCATCAAATTTCAGCAACAACATTTGCAACCCCACGATAATTGGCTTCGGCACTTGAACGAGAAACGGTGCTTTGGCGCTTAAATAACCAAGAAATAAGATTATCCCCGAAATAAATACAATAACCGCTTGTAGATCTCCTCGTGTCGGGGCAACCAGCCCAGTCCGCATCCGTGTAGGAGATGGGGGACGGATTGGAGCTTGTGCCTAAAGTTAAGCTGAATGAAGAAGTGCCCTTTATGTAGCGAGTGATGCGCTTGAGAGCCAACCAGTGATCAACGCGAAGAGAGTGCATATGCATACAGACTTGTTGGACAACATATGATATATCAGGGCGAGTGAAGGTGAGGTACTAAAGAGCGCTAGCAAGGCTGCGGTATAAGGTGGGATCATGAAAAAGCTCGCTGGCAGTGGCACTTAGTTTTTCATTTGTATCAACTGGGGAGCTACCGGATTACATAACTGCATACCTGCATGAGTGATGATATCATTTGCATATGACTGTTGAGACAGAAACACCGCGTCTTTGGTTCTAGAAACAGAAATCCCAAGAAAGTAGTTGAGTGGACCTAAGTCCTTCATTGCGAATTCACTTGCAAGTTTAGCCAAGAGAGATTAATGAAGCTTGTCCGAGGAGGTGACAAGGAGAATGACGCCAACATATAAAAGCAAATAGGCTATATGAATGCCCCGGTGAAGAGTGAACAGAGAAGCATCACATTTGTTGTGTTGAAAACCCAATGTAAGAACAAAATCAGTGAAACGTTGGTACTATGCCCGTGGTGCCTGCTTAAGCCTATATAATGATTTCTTTAGAGAACAAACATAATCTGGAAACTGCTTATTGCGAAACCCTATTGGTTGATACATGTAGGCTGTTTCATTTAGATTCCCGTGCAGAATAGTGTTGGTAACATCCAGCTTATGGATAGACCAGCGCTTAGAAATAGCTATAGATAAAACTGTCCGAATAGTTGCTGGTTTAGCTACCGGACTGAATGTCTCACCACAGTCTACGTCCACCTGTTGTAACTGTCTATCACAAACCAACCGTGCTTTGTACCTTTCCAGAGTGCCATCTAACTTGTATCTGTGTTTAAACAACCACATACTTCTGATAACATTCATAATAGGTTGCCTAGGTACCAATTCCCATGTCCTATTTCTAATTAATGCATTGTACTCCGTAGTCATGGCGGAGTACCATTCCAGTATAGTAAGGGCATCGGGGGGTAGATGTTTTGGTTTATAGATTCCGCTCATTGAACGGGTATGAATGGTGTGGGTACGTGGTTATGGAGGTGGTGGTGGTGGGGGACATGTTAGGTGTTAGTAAGGGAGCTGTGGGTTAGTCGAAGGAGTTGAATGGGGTGGGCCGTGGGTGGTCAGGTTTGGGCCATGTATGGTGCCTGAGGTATTTGGGTCGTGTACGGTGTCTCAGGTATTTGGGATGTTGGGGAAATGTTTGGGTCAGATGTTTGTAGAATAGGGACGTGGGCTGCATGGGACGGTGGGGACGGGTTTGTGTTTGTTTGAATGTGTGGGCATAAGTGGTGTGGAAAGGGTTCGGAACAGAAGTCATATGATGGGGTGGGGGCGATTGATTGGATGAAGGGAAATGTGGTTTCCTCAAAAGCGACATGATGAGAAATAATTAGTTGTTTTGTTTGTAGGTCAAGGCAACGATCCCCTATGAGTGGGCGGATATCCTAGGAAAACACAAGGGTGCGAGCGATAGTCGAGTTTATGTATGGTGGTGTGTGGTGTGAGAGGGTAACAAAGGCATCCGAAAACCCGAAGGAGAGAGTTGTGTTGTAAAGGAGTTTGGTGGGTGTTTTGTTTTGAGTAGATTTATTGGTTAATATGTTTAGAATGTGGTTTCTAAGGCAAAATGCCAAAATAGGTGGGAAGTGATGCGTGGGCTAAAAGGGTCCGAATTATGTTGTTAATGGTGCGGATTTTTCATTCTGCCTTGCCATTTTGTGAGGAGGTGTAAGAGCAAGATAGACGATAGAGGATGTTGTTGGTGGTAAAAAAAAGTTATGGAATGAGGAGTTGACATATTCTAGAACATTGTCACATTGTAGAGTTTTACTTGTGTGCTCAAAATGTGTTTTAATAGTTGTTGCAAAATGATTAAAGGAGGGAAACACGTTTGATTTGTTGGTAATTCGGTATGTCCACAAAAAATTAGAATAATCATCCAAGAATAACACATAGTATTTATGGCCCGAGGAACTAATTATGGGTGATGTCCACACATCACTATGAATGATATCAAAAGGTTGGCTAGTACAATTATTGGACCCAAAGAAAGGCAAATGAATACTTTTCCCAAAAACGCATGACTGGCATACAGTTTTATTAAATGAATCAAAATCAACAGAACTATAAGCTTTTAAAGAACGTAAAGACAGACGTCCTGGGTGGCCAAGACGTTGATGCCAGAGATGAGTAGAAATAGCAGCAAAAGCAACGGGTTGTGAAGATGGGGACCCCAGAACCAGAGGGTAGAGATCATCGGTGCTGTTGTATCGTAGGAGTGGGGTCCGTGTCTTGAGGTCCTTCACAAGAAAACCAAACGGTTTTAATTCAACAGAAACATAATTATCGGTATTAAAACGACGGACAGAGATGAGGTTTTTGACAAGTTTAGGTGAATAAAGGACACTTTTATGGACAAAAGGTTGGAAGGGTTTGGGTAAGAATTTGGTGCCTTGTTCTAAAACCGGAATAGTATCACCATCACCTACAATAATATTTTGAGACATGCAAGAATTAGAAAAAGAATGGAAATCACCTTATTCATGTGACATAGTGGTGGATGGTCCTATGTCCATGTACTAAATCGGGCCCGGTTGCTGAAGAGACATGGTGTATAGGGCATGCTCATATCCGTTAGGCTGTAAGCATGATTTGCCTGATGTGGTCGTGGGCCTAATATACCAGGGATTGAGTGGTGTGATAGATGGACCGGTTAGTCGTTAGGTATAGGCATGGGGGAATGAGCCAAGGGAACTGTTGGTGGTGTGTTGCGTTTGAGTGGGAGGCCATTAAGGGGCCCAAGGGTAGTAGTATACTGGGTTCCTTGGTGGTTAGTAGGAAAACCGTCCATGGCCAAACCCGCGGCCTTGGCCCCGTTGACCGAATCCGCAGCCTCAGCCACGACTGGAAGAACAATCTTCAGTGCGGTTTTGGTCGAAAGTGGTGGATCGATTGGTGGTAGCTGACTAAGCGGTGAAAGGGGTTTTCGAAGCATGTAGTGCTTGTTCGGCTTTTCGGGTTTCCACCTATATGAGTTTTGAACGTGATGTGTAAAAGGTAGAGAGGGGTTCCTGTTGTTGTAGAATGGTGGCGATGCCTTCATATTGTTCATTTAACCCAACAATCAATTGTAAGACTAAATGGTCATTATCGACGGGAGCATTGACATGGCCAATTGATCGGCCAACACCTTTAGTTCTTGACAATAGGCGGAGACGTATGGAAAATCATCCAACCTGGTGTTTGAAAACTTGTGCATAAGGTGTATGGCACGAGAGCTTTTATTGTCCTAGAAGAAGTTTTCGATGGTAGTCCAAGTTTCATAGGCGGTGGAGGTTTTAGAGATAATAGTGTGGAGAAGATCATTGGAAATCGTACTTTAAATCCATTGTAGAACAATGGCATCCAGACGTTCCCAATCATCAAGGGTTTTGGAAGATTCGGCGACGGTGGGGTCGGTGGTGGCCAGGACGCATACTGAGAGGATTCTATTTCTAGGGTGATGAGAGTGAAATTCTTGATATTCGACACAGTGGTGGCTGGGTAGAGTTTTGACTCCACAGTGATGGTGGGGAGGTGGTCGAAGAAGCGGCATGTGAGGTCATGGTTGAAAGTGGGTGGATTGCGGCAGAAGGACTAGACGACAGAAGGAATATGTGGAAAAAGGGATGTCGGCTGGGAGGGGACAGGTGACTGAAGATGCAGTCGATCGGTCAGAAAAAAAAAAGGAAAAAAAAAAGAAGAATGGGTGATGACGGCGAGTAGGGTAGGGAAGAAGAAAAGAAGAAAGGGTAGGGTTTTGGCTCATTGGACTCGGTATACCATGATAGAGTGTAAACCGTGCCTGTGTCTATTGATTCACATAATATTTATTATTACATCTGTGCACCCTATTTTAGGATAGAGATTAATAACAGAATAATCACAGTTAATATTATACAATCATAATATAAATATATACGTTATGAATAACTTCACTGAGTTCTCAACATGTAAATTTATAACGATGGTCTCAACAAACGCAAACCCAACCGATAATGAGAACCTAATGACGCACAAAATACGGTTTTACAAACATATACGAAACAGGTATTACCAAAATCCATCTATCAATGATATAATTAAAGTTTAGTATGTTAAATATGAAAAACAAAATGCATGGATTCTTAGAAATAGTCCCTAGGATGCATGCATATACATACAATATACACCCTTAGATGCCCTCATACAAAATCATTTAACACCCAACATACTTTATATATTCATTATATTGTCAGATTTTTTTTTAATATAATTAGAAGGTATTTATGAAACTTAAATATTTGGACGGTTACCTTGTGGCGATTTGTCACAATGCATATGATGCATGAATCCGTAACGAGTAAAGGAACAACTATATCTTTTAAAGCCCTTTGGGGAATTAAAAGGGTGGGTAGCAAAAAATTCTGCGAACTTGTTGTACTCCAAATACGGGATATTTCACGCTAATGTTCATCAGATCCACATAAACTTGGAGGCACGTAATTCTATCTTTACGGGTACGTACGTTGTTTAATACAATTCCCAAATAGTCCATTCTGTATAGGCCTGACAAATTCCGGAGATTCCCTTTGAGGGAATCATTTCCGTCAATACTATCCCGAAACAGGTAGGGTGGTCCGCAATAGGTTCCTGATACATGCTAAACTACTCCATACCCACTACACCATATTATTAGCCCACGTACATGTCTCCATGCATACTAGTTGCTATAATTTTTTATATGTTTCAAGTTAGTTATTTTCCATATTGTTTAGTGGTCTAGTCCATGTTCTTGTTAACTTCCTTTCGGTTATTTTTAATGTAAGCCTATAAAAGGCATTGCAAGATTATTAATGAATTAAGTAGAAAATTGGCATAAGATGTTTTCTTGTTCTCTATCTTGTTTCTTGGGAGTGTTTGCCTACTAGAAAAGGCTATTTATCTTGGGAGATTGACCATCTCGAATCGGTTTATAACAGTTCCCTTAATCTGGAAAATCAAACAATTAACGTTAGGATACGACATGAAGAATGAGCTAGGAGAGAGTATGAGAAATCGTCTTTCTCCTCCCTAATTTATAGACAGATTTCTTCCTTAGAGTTACTTGGAGTACAAGTCAAGAAAACTTCAATTACATTACGGAAATGATTTTATGACTATTATTCTTAGTTTCGAATTTTAATTAGAGTCATAGTATAGTTCAAATTATGTAACTTGGTATCCAAGATAGTTTAGCTTATAATTAGTGATGGTACGTTATTATGTAATTTAACTTTTCAGCTTTCATAAATCAATAAAAGAGTCACTGAAACACCTGCAAATCATGTGTCGTGTGCTCGTGATTAACGATTATTTCCAACAATTAGTATCAGAAGCAGCTGAAAATATGAGGTACGGGTGGTTGTGTAATAGATCAACCACAAGCCCAGTTTCAACATCCATCTGATCCTCTACATCCATATCCATATCAAACCCGCCATATCCTATATTATAACATATTTTTTTAATAACTTTTTAATATTAAATTTTAAAAATAAGTTTCCTTTTTAATAAGAAGCTTATGTTAACATGCCCCTTGATATATTCATAATCAGGAATTTGTTCGTCTCGGATTCATGGAGAAATTTCTAATCCATGAATATGTTTGTTTTAGAAACCTTATAACAATGCCTGATACATTCATAAACCACACTAATTTGATCTATTGCAAATTTTATTACTTCACTTAGTTTTCACCATGTAAATTCATAACAAGGGTCTCAACAAACGCGAACCCAACCGAAAATGAGAAACTGATTACGAACAAAATACTGTTTTACAAACATATACGAAACAGGTATTACCAAAATCCGTCTACCAATGATACAGTTAAAGTTTAGTATGTTAAAGATTAAAAACGAAATGCATGGATTCTTAGAAAGTCCCCGGTATGTATGCAATATACATACAATATACGACCTTATATTATATATTTATACGCCCTCATACAGAAACATTTAACACCCGCATACTTTAAAAATTCATTATTTGCCAGATTTTTTTAATATTATCATAAGGTATTTATGAAACTTAAATATTTGGACCGTTTGAGAAGGTTACTCTGTTGCGATTTGTCGCAATGCACCACGTAACAATGGGTCAACTGCATCTTTTAATGCCCTTTGTGAAATAGAAATGGCGGGTTATAAAAGTTCCCGCGTATTCGTTGTAGCTTATCACCTTTTAGGTTTATCTTCTTCTAATAGTAAATGTACTATAGACTGAATGACATTATTTTCGGCTATGTTTGCGGTCTGCAAGAAAATAAGTCAGGAAGAAACGGGTTTAAAAAATCGGGTCAAAGAAAGAAAGGTGACTGATTTGTAGCTCGGGTTCAGTTGTTACCTGTGGTTTCCTAATTAGCTCCTTCAAAATTGAGTGAAGAGTTAGTCTAAGTTCCTTGAAGATGACAGCGGTTTGAGCTGGTGCAGCCATTTTCAACCAACCGTCTATGATTACGAGACCTGTCTGCAAAATATAAGAACCTGAGACTAGCAACTTTATACCATTGCAAACCGTTAAAAAATCGGGTGGTTATATATTTGCTTTAGTGTTCAATCACACGACACCCATGAGATATTGTATATATATGTATTGACAAGTATAATAAACCAAATGGATCATCTACACAAGCATTTTTTGAATATTACAGTCAAAGAAAGTAATAAAAATATATTATGTGTGGGCCCGCGCTTTGAATTTCCGGTCAAATTCATGCATAGAGGTTGCAAAATGGATGAGTTTGGTAACACGTAATGTTCTAATCGGGTCCGGGTTATACTGGGTTGGCCTAACATACTTTTTATCTAATTAAACTATTAGTGGTTAATAAGTACGCACCGTGTTAAATTTGAATGCATAAAAGTGCATTACTTTCACTAATAATCTATTTTTTAGAATAATCGCTTTAGGAAGTTGCACGCCATGTTAATACACTTTGGGCGACTTTTAAACCGATCCCTTTATTTTATTGGCATTTTTGTTTTATGCAATTCATCCCATAGAAAAAACATAACCCGAATCGATGCATTTATGGGTTGAACAAGTTATCAAAGGAAAAAAGAAAGATACCTGGTGTTGAATGTTCATGGAACCACCAAACAATAAAATAGAATACGGAGAAGTAATGGTTGTATCTCGAAGAAACACCTTCGTTGTCTCGACCTACAATTTTAACATCAAATGAAACAAAATCAGAATATTATATAAAAACAAATTATATGGGAACTTGAGACGGATAGTGCACCTATTTACATAAAACAGAAATTGTAAATGATTGGAGAAAAATGATAAAACAAGAAGAATGATAAATTGGTGTAATACCTTTTCAAGGAAAACAAGAAACGGGTGCTGAAAAGTTTTCAAGTTGCTATTGACGGAAGAAGGGTGAATGTGTACTACCCTTCTTCCATCAAACCACACATTCAAGTCGTCGGTTGCAGGACCCAGAGATTGTCTAAGACTATTCAGAGCTTTCTCTGAGATGCCTTGTTCAGTGGCAGCTACATTCGGATATAAACCAGCACATAGCAATGCCTGCATAGGTATATATTGGATTAAAAGACGTTCATTTCCTCAAAAATATTAAACCTTTTTTTTCGTAAATCATGATTATGGTTATTAAAGTCATAAGAAATGATGCAAGACTTTAAACGGGCGATGATGCTTACCTTCACGACTGATGAGTGATTTGAATAAACATTGAACGTTTGTGAAGGATCTGAAAACCAACTGTCAAGTTTCTCTTTCCATTTGCCCCCAATCTGATGAAAGAATATGCCAACCATTAAGAACCCTAAAATAGGCAACAGATTCATGTGTCTTTGAAAAGCATGTAATTAAACCACAACGTTCAATCTTCCTTTATGATAACCTATAAACAATTGTAATCTCTAAAAGGGAAGCTCTGTTTCTTTAGTTACACCCAGCAAGTATAGATTTGCTAACTTAAAAGGGTCAAACCACCATTGTGTCACCACCACCTACTTGTCGCCGTCGCCATGCCTCCCCCACCACATGCACTGCTGTCATATCCACAACCATCACCAGCACCAACACCGCATCCGCCACCATCTCCATCGCTGCCTTTGCCATTTCCGCCACCATCATTGTCACCACCACCTCCATCCGTCGCCATTATACCAGATCAACCCAATTTGATATTTCCTTTTATTTCTAAAATGAATCATTTCAAGGTGAACCCATTTTGGTTGGAACACATTTTGACCCGAATAAATTGACTTTTTAGAATGGCCTGTTTTGACTTTAACCCAGTTTGACCTAACCCGTTATCCGACTTGGACCTCTTTGGCCAGGCTTATCCATAATACAAACAAAAGTTCTACCCCTGTTGGTTGTTGCATTCATAGACTGATTACTTGCACCTTATGTTAATTTAACTAGCGCAGTCTAATAATTTTTGTGGATTTTCCAGTCAACTAAACCTTTATATCAATCAGCAGCACCCCAAATTAGGGGTGTTCATAAATCGTTATACTGAACCGCCCAAACTGAAGCAAATCGGCTGGTTTAAGATTTATATGGTTTGGTTCATGGTTGGGGAAAACCTGCTTCATGGTTTAGATTTTAGAACTTGACTGGCTGTTTATCTTTATTATTATTGTTATTTCTGGAATATGCAGTTATGCATATGTAGAGTATTCATGAAACATCTGTCATTTTTGGAATTTTTAGTCATGTCTGGCTGACCCAACCAACTCGGCCAGTTAAATTTTCCGTTCCCAAAGTGGTATTTAGTGGTTCAGCCAAAAACTTTCTTCAAAACCGGCTGAACAGGATAGCGAACACGCCTAACAAATGCATTACAGACAATACGCATTCAAAGAAATATTACAGAAGACACATAACAGTACCTGATAATTTTTGGGGAGCTCAATATAACCAATGTCCGCCAGCAATGTTCCAAATTGTACACGCATGTCCCTATAGTATCATGTCAGTGTGTAGATTAGGTGAGTCTAAATGATAGTTTCCTTAAAAAGAACATTTAGGACTATAACAGAAGAAAATCACGGACAAACTATTGGGTTAAAACTCTAAATATCGTAAGGAGCATAGTTATCAAAAGCCATCGCCTTGACTGCCTAGGCGGCCAATTTCCTAGAAGCCACAAGATCCCGCTTTTTCCTCCTAGATAAAAAAGCCACGGTCTGATTTTTAAAACCTAATTCCCTAACTTGTATATACGACCAATACTTACCAATGTAGAGATATATATGTAAATCTCAATCAAATCTTTTTTTTGTGTTTTTAAATATATTTGATTTTTAAAACACTTATAGATATTGAATTATTCTTCTATATATAAACACTTCAACTCATTGATTTACCATCAACTGATTTCGTCTACTACATAGTTATCAAAGGCGGTTAGCAGGTATGGCCAAATCAGTCAGTTTAAATTTATATTATTTTATAAGATGATTGTGATTTGTAATGATTTGGTGATTTTTTTTTATTTTTTTATTTGCACTTTTTTTCTCAGGCCCACGCTTTTTTGCGCTTCTCGCCTAGGCCACAGGCGGAGCCTAGGCGCCTTGAGTGAGCCTCACGCCTTTGATAACTATGGTAAGGAGTGTGTAGCTGTTAGAAACTGCAGAGAAATATGCCAAACCTTATCATGTACATAACAGAGCTGCTTAAAAAATATGATTTACAGAACCGTTCTGCAGCGTTAGATCCATTCTGCACAAAGAAAATGGCAATTGTAAGCGGGAAACTCTCAACATTGGATCAGAAAAGAGAATGTAAAGATAACTAATTCAGAATTCTTAAAAAGCCAAACTGAACTAACCTCGCGTAAAATTTTCTCCCACTTTTTGTATGCAATCATCATAATCAAATGGTCCGACTGTCGATCCCCATTGTCCACATCATTTGCACCTCCTGACTTATCAGTCAATAGAGCCAACTTTGCTCGCTCAACAGCATTTCTCTGAAGTTTTAGTTGTTTTTATAATTTAATAACGTATCAAAATTTTCTATCAAGAAAAATAAAGATAATTTTGAGTAATGAAGAATAAACCTCATCTTTTGGGTATATGAAGGGTGATTTATAGCTCAAAAATGCTGAGATGGATAGGATAGGTGATAAGCACCCAAATATTCCACCATATAACATCATCTGTATTGAAAAAAACCATCAACAAGATTAACTATATTTCTTTTTATTGTTACCAGATTCTTATTTTCTTGGAAGCATAAGAATAAATAGATTAAAATTTTTATGTTAACACTTTCATATTTATTTTAGCAATCTCCCGCAAGAACTGAAATAACATTATCATAGTGAGTACATATGTAACGCGTTACATGGCAACAAGCTAAGTTCCACCTTCGAAACATAAGTTTTAAACTAATTCTGAGTGAATAATATTGCCCCACAAACTATAAACAGAATATAATCAAAAACTCAATAACTATCATCAGAAGATATAATCGTTATATTATTCACCAAAACACATTCTACAGTCAAGACTAAAAAATATGGACAATTATGTAAACTAGATTTGCAAACCTTTCCGATTAATACATCGACAGGTAGTTTTGCCAAATGATGCCCAAGAGGTGTTAATTCTTCATCACCTTCAACCGCACCAACCTGAACCACATTCCAATCAACACATAAAATGAAAACCAACACTTGTAATTAACAACATATAATCAAGTTGTTTCAGGACTTCCATAACACACAACAATAGAATTTAGATCATACGGAATAACAATACCTCGTATAATAATGATATTGCTGAAGTAATGGCCTCTTCTGTTGGAGGTTCAAGGGCCTGACAGCGTTTTAGCCCCAAGATGTATATTAGTGAAAGCAAACCAAAAAAAAAAAGCCGAATTGCAAATTTAAGTTACCTTCTGTAAGAATGGCATTATTCGACCAAGAGAAAGTAATTTAATCTGTAAACACAATTCCACCAATGGCATCCGCAGCATCTCTGGAAGCTTCAGACAACAATGCGTATTAAGGTGAGTCATAAATTAGTAGCTAGTATCCCTACATTAGTTGTAATAAGTTGTTATTAATAATGATACCTGAAATGGCCTCATGAGTTTTTCAAATCTGTGACGTGTATACAAGCAAAAGCAAATTCCTGGTTTTACACGACCAGCTCTTCCCCGTCGCTGCCTTGCATTAGCTCGAGATATCCAATCTTCAACCATGCTTGACAGTTTCTGGTGACATCCAACAAAACATATTGAAACCAGTAAAATATATCACAAAGAAAAATAAAAATAGTTATTGAATTTTTCTTTTACAAAATTTGGAACTTAATTGATAAGGTTCTCAAGGAGATCCCATTAATAATATAATTGGTGAGAGACAAGATGCCTTCGCATAGTTATACAAATATTGCAACAAAAATTGGCTAGTATGAATATGCCATATGAGCAGGAACCCTGAAACTTATATAATTACACTTGTAAGTATAATAAGCATGAAAATAGACAAACCTTCCGTGGGTTGTAACGATTCTCCTTATGCTTACCGCAGTCAATGACATACACTACATCATCTATTGTAATACTAGTCTCTGCAATGTTTGTGGCTATGATAATCTGTATATAAAAAAAAAATAGAATCATATATGATCACTTGAACAACAAGTCATTCACAAAATGTATCATTTGGGTGATCATATAAATGTTTAATTTTAAAATTTAAACTCCCTGATTCCTTAAACAAATGCAGTGTTCGACTTGGTACAAAGGTTAAGTCAACATGCTTGACTAATAACTAAACGTGTAAAATGCCCTTAATAACTAGACAAAAAAGGTAAGTAGCCAAGTAGGTTTAAAAATGAATTAGTAATATTTTCTAGGCCAACCAAGATGAAGAGGGTTGCGAATTTTGGGATGTGGGAGAAGGAAATAACAATATAACATTGTAATAGATCATTCATCATTGCTAAAAAGATTATGTTGCTACTCTTTACGTAGATCCTAGTGTATTTCAATTATATAATAATGTGTAACCTTTGTACTCTCTAGTCTCCAGTATATTTGCACATGTTTTATTTCACCATGCCTTTATTTTTTTCTGTTCTCATTAAAACCATAAAATCACATTCCAAAACTAATAGTAAAATATGGTGTATTTACCTTACGGATATCATCAGGAGGTCTTAGAAACACCTTTTTCTGCTCAGATGATGCAATAGATGAATGCAATGGTAGAAGCCATTCAGATGCTGCTCCACGAAATTGGTAAGAAGCGGCTAACTTGTCAAGCAATGTGTGAATTTCAGAAACTCCCTGTTGCAATTAAATAATTTAACCCATCCTCTTAAATAAATTACCTTTGACTAAATCATAAGAACACATATAGAACATAAATCATGAATCATGGGACTTACCGGTAGAAAGACCAATATTGCACCCTCAGGGTAAGTTTCATCAACATGACATATCAGGTCCTCAAGAAGATCATAATCAATAACATCTTCATTTAACTTTTTCTGTGAAGCAGGTTACATGATTTGTAAAAGCAAACTCCACAAGCGCATTACAATTTTTACAATCATTATTAAGAACATTTACCAGATTTTGCTGAGTTTGCTCACTGTATGTTTGATAGTTTTCGGCAAAATAATACGGGTTTGAATAGCCTTTTGATAGAACAGATTCATCACCCCATGCAGATAAAACGAGATTTTTCTTCCCCTGTGATTATCAACAGCAGCACCCTGAAGGTGATCAAGTTCAAAGGCTTGTAACTAACGAGTACAAGGAAATAGCTAATAAAAATGATAAGCACAAAAGTTACAACATCCCCCTAAATGTTTTATTAGTTCCAATTTCATCAATGGGTGAGACACATGTATCAATGTTTAAAGAATTAAAACTAAAAGACAATTTATACAGACATACATGGATAAATGAAAACGATAGAAAAATGTGTGCATGACAAGGCTAGTTTTTCACCTTTTACACCTTCACCCTTTTGAACTAGAAAATTTACAGTATAGACACAATGAGTTCTAGAGAAAAATTTTAAACTTGACTATTAACGCAAGAAATGAGTAAAGAACCTTTTGCTTTGGTGTATCAGATCTCAAAGAAGCTGGAGAATCTGAAGCAAGTCGGTAATCGATAGTTTCGTGAATGTCCTCAAGAAAATGGGTTGTCACAGGATGCGTTCGGCCTTGTGCATGAATAACAGGGCAGTCACCAAAGTAATGTGAAAAAAGTTGCGAATCAACTGTTGCAGACCTACAAAACACATCAAGTCAATAACACAAAAACATAAATTTATGACACTTCAAAATTTCCAGCATAAATAAAACATTGCAGCATTAAGGAAAAAATATCATTGTTAATTTAAACATACATAAGGATAACTTTGAGCTTTTGTTGTGTGCGTTGGGCAGATTGCTTCTCAATAAAATTCTTCAAGATAATTAGCAGAAAATCGCCCTGTTACAAAGTGGAGAGTTATAGAAAACAGACATAAATAATTAGACTATAAACACACCCGTATGCTTCCAATCACATTATATGGTAAAAAAAGAAATTAAAAATAACTAATTACTCCATAAAATATAACGACATATGTTAATAACATGAAATCACGTTAATCTCATAATATTGTCCCATGCATAAGTGTCATGTGGTTCAACTGTTTGTACTAGGAAAAATAAATCTGAATGCGGTATAGATGAAATAGTCCTTAAAGAAAACAGAACTAAAATGATGGATTTAAAGCATACCATAATTTTGACCATCAAACTGAACATGTCATAAACAATGAAAAGTAATAGGACAGTCGATATATAAGCATACAGCTAAAAGAAACTGATGTAGCAAGAAACAAATTAGATCATATATATATGTTATCTCACTATTCACTAACTCACCAAGAGAGACCGTTCATGCACTTCATCAACTATAACATGAGTTATATCAGCAAAGCTTTTGTTTCCCTGCAGTTTGAAATTGAAAAACATGTAAGAAGCGATTACAATGTAAACTGCCTTTTACTCCTTTTATTTTTAATTACCCTCACAAATGCCCACATAGAACCATGAAATTAAATAATGAAACAATAACAAATAATCCTGATACTCTATCAACAGATCTCCTCTATTATAGAAGAAATTTTATTGAAATTTGAGTCATCAGCCTCAACATAATCTCTAGTGTTTTATAAAGAATAAAAGGTAATTACAGAAAGTAGGAACTACTACATTTATTGCAGTAAAAGAAGCATGGCCCAGCCTACTAATTAAATTTGAAAGAAATTCCAATAGTTTATGTGTGTCTGACAAACCACAGAAGTGTTAAAAATATAAGCATGCACATGAAACGACCAGTACTAAATCAAAATCTGCAACTGCAAGTAGAAAAAAGATAAATCGTAAACACTCCACTTAGAAGAAAAAGCATACCACGATCATCCTCAACAGAATGCCAGTCGTACAAAACAGAAGTTTTGTTCTCTCAGTTCTGGAAACAGAAAGTCGTATAACATGTTAGTACTTAGTATGAGAAGGGATATTTTATATAACAATTAAAAACATGCAACATAGTGCATAAATACTTGGAATTAGCATTTCTATATGTACATATAACTTAGTAGATTAACATACCCTGCCTTGTTAATCCATTAAACTCGTTAAATCTTTCACTTTCACCAGGAAAGGCCTTTTAGAGTCGCAAAATGTGATGCTTTGAGTTTAAAATACTCAAAAAAACTAAATTCTTCAGAGTTGAAACCGAGCGTAGGAAGTACTTGGAATCGGCATTTCTAGTTCTTTATATAACTTAGTAGATTAACGTACAATGCCTGGTTAATCTATTAAACTCACTAAATCTATCACTTTTAACAATAGGCCTTTCGAAAGTCATAAAGTGTGATGCTTTGACTTTAATGTACTCAACATAACTAAATTCAACAACCTATCTGAGAAGTGTTGACCAACACCAAACATTCAGGCAGATGAATCATTCACAGATGCTATACTTCCGTTGTAACATATATAACAATCATCCACCATATCTACGACTTAAGATCTTATAATCAAAGAACCCCAGAATGTTCTCAACAACCTCAACTATCATTGTTATACAAAATAAAAAGAGAAAGGGGCTGCTACGTATTAATCTCATACAAATCCAATGAGGGCAGTTTTAACTACTTACAATGGAGGTCATATATACTGAAATATTCTACATTTGATTTTGTTATCAGATAAACTAACATGTTCTACAGCTTTTCATTAAAGTGAAAATCTGGGGGCGTAAGAAGGGAACACAGTAGTGGTACTCGCTCAGTTACCTGGCACTATCAAGACGTACTTGATAACCAACCAAAGAATCTTTAGAACCTGGTGAAGATTCACAACGCTCATCTGAAACTCTTTCTGCAACAGAAATCGCCTATAAAACAGGTCTTATATGTGTCAACTTGTGATGAAATTATAACTGCTTTGCCAATAAGATATTCTATGTGGATGTATAATAAGACAAACTGTTGACTAACCGCTATTCTCCTTGGTTGTGTGCACACAATGTTACAAATCCCACCATGCCCCTGCTCTATCATGTCATCCAAGATAAATTGAGGTACCTACATGAAACACTAGTTAATGTTTGTCTTGTATAATGTGGAAGTATAACACAAGTATAAAATAAACATTGGACAAAGCACTAATATCAGCATAGCTTTAATTTTCACCTGAGTTGTTTTCCCACAACCTGTTTCTCCACAGATGACAAGGACATCATGGTCTTTTAACAAACGCAAAATCTCGCCTTTCAGTTCTGCGATAGGGAGTGTAGCTCTAGACTTTAACATGTCCTGCAGAAACAATGGAAATATATCATGCCCGACAGCTGAATGCCAGAAGCTGGTATGAATGTAAAGAATAAAAATGCAGACCAAAAAACTTATATATCTGTACTTAATCCCAACAAGCACTTTTGTTTTCAGAAAGTCTAGAGGCATAATTAAGTGAGCAAACACCATGTCATCTTAAAGCAAGCCCACAAAAGGTTCACAAAGTGTAACTATGCTAACCTCATACTTCTTCATCTTTCTTTTACTCTCTTGTTGCTTTTTAAGATAAGAACTCTCCACCTGTTTATGATAGTCAGTACCTGCAAAAAGAAAAAGGATGGCCATCGCATGTTAAAACTTAATACTTTTTAGTACTGGGAAAAAAACAATATTCATGCATTTGATCTCATCTCTGATTATATTTGAGCGACTTTTCTAACCATTGTACTAATTTCATTGCAAATTGACCATTGTAAATGCTAAATGCAAAAGGGGGGGGGGGGGGGGGGGGCTAACATAGACTAGAGTGAAAAGATATCACTGTAATTGCTCTTTCCTTTCCTAACAAATACACACACAAAACAAAATGGAGATTGCCTAAATATGCTCAAGGGATAATTCAAGCTAAACCATCACTCTACCGCTAGGACAGTTACGTGGTTTTTGTAAGCAGATATATAGATTCTTTTATAACAGACCAAAAACATACTTTCAGCGATTTTATTAATGCCAGCGTCTCTTGAACTTTTATCTTCTTGAGCATGTGATATTTGAGAATCAGTTTGTCCAGAAGTATCCAATAGATCCTCAGAAAGAACAGCATCAGGCACATCAGCTTTAAGCAAAGAATCCACAAAACCTGCTCGTCTGTCTACTTCAGTGTTTTTCACATCTCCTGATAAGTCCCCTGCAAGTTTTAAAATTTAATTGTACATTGGAACAGGATAGTATGCCCATGTGAATACTAATTATAATTTATAAGGGAAAATTCATTTGAAAAAAAAATATTGTTAACTTGGTTGTGTGATGTCCAAAATTCACCTTCCAGCCATTGTAGAACAAGTGAAGCATATGGATCTGTCATCATCAAGTGTACAGGTAGGTCAGGGAAGAGTTGATACAAAGCATATGCAGCGACTCTGTTTTGTGCATCCTAAACAGATGAATATAAGAAATGTGAAGAAAAGAATCGTCCTTGTCCATAAGGAGTCCTCCATAATCAGATATTTTAAATTCCACAATAAGAGTAGCTTTAAAGTAAGTACCCACTACCCATGTTAAATAGGGGTGTCATACATTGATAACTTAACTCTGTTTGAAACCCTATAGTATAGTGATACATAGAATTCCAACTTCCAAAGTTCCATAATTAGAAGCATCATGCAAAATACCAGGATTTCATCAGATTCTAAGATATGCTACAACAGTTTATTGAATAACATATGCAGAATGACAAATTGACATTGAAGATAAGAAAAGGTTATAGTGTTAAATGTCAGATTCTCTTGTCATCTTAGAATGAAAACAGTGATTTTAACGTTATCAGATATAAATACATATTACAAAATCAAACTGTCACCAGACTGGAAAACCGAAAAAGGCCTACTAATATACCCAAAACACATTCAGAAAACAAAATATCAAACTGTCTGTCACCTGAGTGGAATAGGTTTAGTAAACCAAAAAAAAAACATAGCAGTAATCCATATTTCCCAAAAAGTCAATAGAGAACTTTTGTAATAAAACAAAGAATAATAATTTTCATCATTGAAGAACATATGTAGAATGACAATGAAAAAAAAAGGTTTGATTGCCCAAAAAGTCAACAGAGAACTTTATAATAAAACAAAGAACGATAATTTTCATCATTGAAGAACATGTGTAGAATGACAATGAAAAAAAGGTTTGATTGCTAAATTCTAGTTCTACAGTCATCTTAGAGTGAAAAAGAGTGATTTCAAAGTTATCAGATTTAGATACATATTACAAACGGAATTGAGCATGTAAGAACCTATGGACAGGGACCAAACAAAACAAACTGTCCTTTTAGTCATGCTTTTAAGAAAGATGAAAAAGGCCTACTAACATAACCCAAACATATATAGCAAAAAAACATCAAACTGTCACCTGACTGAAATAGGGTTAGTAAACCAGCAAAAAAACAAGCCCGTGATCCCATATTTTGCAATAATAGGTAACTTTATAATAAAATATGTAATCAACCAATAAGAATTTTCATTATCATAAATACAAATAAACAGAAATTACGTCTTAAAAATCAGGACTGGCTAACCACAAAAATAATGCAACAATATGTATTCTAAACCATATAGCAATTGATATCTATGCCACTGAAATATACCTCAGCAGTTTCAAATGCTTCTCCAGGAGTAGGTAGTTGAATAGTAGTTAGTCCTCCAACTTTTCTATTCTTACCCC
Source organism: Ambrosia x helenae (assembly GCA_030844895.1). Lineage (NCBI taxonomy): Eukaryota > Viridiplantae > Streptophyta > Magnoliopsida > Asterales > Asteraceae > Ambrosia > Ambrosia x helenae. The sequence continues at coordinate 36,221 of JAUTDX010003921.1, read as the reverse complement.
TGCCACTAGCTTTACGTATCACACTGACAGTGTAACTACTTCCATCTCTTGTGCCTTGTACTTTATTATATTTTGGTGCCTCCCATCCAGATCTTTGACAGAGCAGGTGTAGAATTGCCTTAGGAATCTTTAGTGGGTCCCCCTATATTTGTAGTCAACATAATAAAAAAATAAATATAAATTTATATAAAGGACATGCGTGGACGAAAACAAGTCTAGTATAAAAAGATGTGGAATAGATGGAGTTGTTTAAACTTGAGTGTAAAAAGTGATCATAATCAGATAATCAATTGCAATATAATGTTAAAGTGTTTGGATGTGCTTCTCCTTCTTGAAGTTGAAACTTCCAAAATATCAGTTGCTTAAGTTTGTCAAATTATGTACATTTCACAAATCTATAGAAAAAAAAAATTATACAAAAACTTTATCTAGTAATCTTTATGTTTTTGGTTATTACAATTTACAATCTACCAAAGAACCTCAGGACCCAAGTAATAAATATTGACTAATCCTTATAATACAAAAAGACCAAATGGTTATCAATGCAACTCCTAAGGAGACATGTCAATAACAAGATGTTATCAAAATACAGTTTTCAGTTGCCACACCCACCAATATAAGTCAATTTATCATGCCACGCAGCCACACTATTACTTTGAGTCACCTATTAAACACGGAACCAGCATACTTAAACACATGAATTATGATACTTGATTATAAGATTAGTTTTTTAAAAGAAATTTAAATTATGATAGGCAAGAAAAAGTGGTCTCACTCGTCTAAACAAGAATTGAGCAGTCATCATAGTTTTCATGCATAGGTAAATTCATGGAGATGGCTGGTTCTGTTTGAAAGTAATGACTACGATGTATAACAACTGTTTACAAACTAAATTGTACTACTTGTTCCAAGATGTTGTACACATTTTAAATGAACATCTGTTGTTGACATGTTTCCTTGTACTATCCACACCCTAATAATTATTGTGTGTGGGCATGTCTATGTTCCGGTATATATCAGACAAAATGTGATGAAGGAGCTAATAATCTAGAGAGAACAGGTAAAGGGAGGCAAAATAAACACTATAGGCAGCAGTTCAAACCCGTTTACTTATGAGGTCAATTTGAGTTCATTTTCTCCCTAACAAGTCAAACATGTGTAATAAGAAGTAGCTAATAAGGAAACGGGTCAAATGGGTCAAACAAGTCAAAATAGCCCAAAGTGTAATTTTAATACATAAAACCTTCAAAACCATTTTATTTTAAAAATAATATAGAATTTATTAAAATACCATTAACTTTTGTAAGCATATCTGACATTAACTTTCAATATAAATTTTAAAAACTTGGACAAATAGTGTTCGAGTTCAACCTAACCCAATCTAGACAAAACAAAATGACTCGTTTTTAACCTGCCCATCTTTTCCACCTCTAATGTTCACCCAATGGACATAACTCGAGGAATTAGCATCATATGAAACACACTTTATCACCGTAACAAACTCATCAAAGCAAACATCACCTTCTTCCAAATTCCCTCCAACTTTTCCAAGTTCTTTTCACTTGTTAACTCTTTCATTTTCTCCTTCTTTTGCAACTCCACAATCTCCGGAGGCAAAACTTGATCAGATGATGAATCTTCTAGAAACATATCACCAAGCTCGATATCTCCTGAGTCCTCGTCTGCAACACTTCCATCTTGACTCGGAACACTTAACGAGACACCCTGGGTAGAGCAATTCTCTTTAAGCATTTCATTATCATGCGGGTGCACTTGCTCAATAGTAGATTCTATGCAACCATCTTCTCCACCGATAACATCTTCAACGTTCTTGTTTTCAACGACACGATGACGACTCTCAAACTCAGCAGCTAATGTATCAACTGATATACCTGCATGCAGTATTCACATTACATAGTTTATCCAAAGAAATAAAATTATACGACACTAAATATGAGTGTGAGCTAACCTAGGGCAGCCATCTCTTGTTTAAGTTTACGAATTATTTGACCAGATTGTTCTTGGCCTTTCTTATCCTTTCTCTCTTTGGCATTAATAGCTTGTAATCGAGCACTGTGATATTCCTCACGAATAATCTCATAGTTTCTTGGCTCTGGTGCCTTAAAAGAGAAAGCAACACAAGATTTAAGTGGTTGCTTAGATAACAAGGAAAGTCCCCAACAAATTTATTAATAACAGGAAAATGCAACAATATGATAAAGACTTCCACATACGGTATGAAACCCAGTAAAAATGGTCAAATGTAAAGGAGAACTAATAGGTTGCAATACATAATAGTTTATATTACTTAAAGGCCATGCAATGCCATGTACCGCTGGATGTGAGAATGAGATAATACGATTAGTTGTGTAATGGGGATAAAGGCTAAACACCTTAAAAAACTGCAACTTAATGACCAGGTTATTGTTAGTCAAAGATGGCAGTAAAAAGGTGAGCATAAGATCTAAACTTTGTTAACAAGAACCATAATTTCTTATATTTCTCATTAACAGATCATGCTAGCGGGGTAAGCGGGTGGCGGACCAACATATAGCATCAACAGTACCTCATCAACCGCATCATCTTCCCAAGATTCATATTCATCCTACAAGTAATGCAGAGCACAACTTCATTAGTTTGGATTTACAATCACACATTAGATTTTGCAAACCAATATATTTAGACATGATCACGTAATGGTACTAAATCATATGCAAAAAGATAACTTTTGCATAAACATTGATACATACTCTAGTATTACTAGGTTTATTCTATAAGAAGGTAAATAATATGAGTTAGCACCTCTTCTTGTTGTTCCATATACTGCCGGATCCAATCTGCTTGAGACTGCTGGAAAGAATCCAATGTATCAACTTTTCGCTGCACCTTACTCTTGATTGATATTTCTTCCATTTCATGTTCAGTAGCAACTGATGAGTCAGGCAAAGGGGCCCAGTCATCTCGTGCAGTTGATATGATGCCCACAGAACCTCCTAATTTTCCAAATGGGATAACAGATGTATAACATGTAACTTAAAGAACAAAAGAAACAATAAATTTAATCATATTAAAGATCATGAGAAATGCCTTTTACATACCGTCATTTGGAAGACCTGCAGTGCTACTGCGAAACTTCAACGGTAGCTCATTTGATGGCAAAACCAAGCATAGCCAATCTAAAGCAGCTTCAAAAGTAGCACTTTCCTTTTCAACAAGTAAAAATGGAACACATCAGACAAGTATTCTAATACTTTTTACTTTGACCAAAAGTAGTAAAGAAATTCGCAGTCTCCTAAACACTATGAACTTGTACTTCCCATTTTAATTGATTCATTTATGAGTTGACGACAAAATACAAATCATATCATTTTTTAAGTGCACTTTAAACTAAGAACCACACAGGCAACCAGAAAAGAAATAAGCCTATGTAATATTTAAAGTGTTTCTTTGTAATATTTGTAGAGTTACCAACTCATCTTTGCACTACTTGGACTAGTTATTTAGCAATAAAGGCTTCCTGTTTTCAGTAACAAATATTATTACAAAGTATGAACAACTCAGATACCCAAAGGAGCAAATATATATATATATACACACACACACACACACATATATATATATATAGAGAGAGAGAGAGAGCTCATACGATTGCTAAGTGCCAACAATAGAAGAAATATACACCTATAGTTAGATGAGTTAGTCCCTTTGCACATTTGACACTAACAACTAACAACATGACTAGAGACATAATGAATTCACAATAGTAACTTATACGCATTGCTAAGTAAATAGTCATCAAACAATAGTTTCGAACATGTTAGTGAAAATGTAACATATAACTTCTAATGTGTCTATTGTAAGGTGCTTACGTCATTGATGTCAATATGTGCAATTAACAATGAAGGTTAATTAAAAGGATTATTGGATTTTAATAATCCCAACTTTGACCTATTGCCCGTGATTTAATCTCAACCCTGGCATTGTTCACAGACGGTCCTATCTTTGAACTTATTTTCCTCCAATGATCACATATTGACTTGGCATTTTAATGACGTGGAATGCTTATGTGGCAAAAGAACACATGTCAACTAAAAGTTCAAAGTTATGCGGCAAAAACATTCCACGTCATCAAATAACTAACGTGGTTAACTTTAAGGTAGCTCCTATTTCACAGAATGGAATGAAATTCAGATGGAAATGGAAATGGAATATACATTCTATTTCTTATGTTGTTCGTTTCAACAAAAGAATGAATTGTAATGGGACAACAACTTACGTAAGGGAATCCACATTCCAATTCCATCCAGTTTTCATTCCATTACGTGAAACGAACACACCTAAATTCCAAATCAAATTACAGTTCCGGCACGAATTCCAATTCCATTACCATCCACGAAACAAAGGCTGTCTAAGTTTAATATGTAATGGGACCGCCGGAGGAAAAATAAGCTCAAAGTTAGTCATGCGAGTAAACATTTCCTAATTAATCCAGGTAAATAGGTTATACTAAATAGCTATAACTCAACTCCTAGCGTAAACCCTAGCTATTTTCAAATGCAAAACAGCAGCATAATAATAATAATAACAATAATAATAACAATAATAATAATAATAATGTTGTGCAAAACCTATACAAGAAGTTAAATTACATTACAAATGAATTAAAGAGAGAATGAATGAATGAATGAATAAAATATTAAATAAAAACCTTGAGATGAGAGAGAGCACGTTCAATATGATCATCAGTAAAGCCTTCGCAGGAGAGCTTCTCATAAACGGAGTGTAGCTTCTTCGCCTTCTGCGCCTTTGTCAGATTAATATTAATATTAATATTATCTTCGTGAAGCGGATCTGCAGTGGTTGAACGACCGGAGTTGAGTAAAAGACGTCGGAGGCGGTTTTCGTTTTCTGCAGATATTTGAAGCTTTGGACCGGTTGAAGACTGTGGCTTGGGTTTGGATGAAGAAGAAGAAGTTGATGATGATGATTTATGCTTCTGCTGTTGCTTCTTCTTTGGAGCCATATGTGTTTGTTTGTGTGTGTGTGTGTGTGAAGTTGCTGGAGAGTAAAGAGGTAGCCGGAGGATTCGCCGGTGATTAGTGCGAAGGCCGGTTACGTAAGGAATAATAAGCCTGATTGGTACTACTAATGGACCGGTTTATATCTTGTTAATTAAAGTCCACAAAATATAAAGGTTGTTTATGGTTTGGTGTTTGCGGTTAGTTGGTTAACTCGTGAATTAAATAGTTAGTAATGGTTTTTTTAGATTTGTAAACCAAAAGTGAGCCGTAGATTTCTTAAAGCAAATCAAACCGTTAGTAATGTTTTAGTTTCAGTTTGGTTTCTTACGGTTTGAGCATTTATAACTAAAGAGAGAGGCTATTGTACAAAGGGCATGTTTGGCTCTCCATTTTTTCCCCTCCTTTTAACTTATAACTTATGGGGAAAAGGAGAAAATAGAAGAAAAGTGTTTGGGTAATATTTGGAAAAGGAACTTTTGGAGGAAATTGTGCTTTGAAAAGGAGAAAATGGGGCAAAAGTCAGAAGTCACAATTTGTAACTTCTGGGGAAAAGGAGCTTTTGAGGGTGGAGAAGTCAAAAGGAGAAATGGAAATGGAGAGCCAAACATGCCCAAAGTCTTCTTGAAATACAAAGTGTAAGAAGTCATCCTGACCATCCATTGTGTTTTAATCAAGATGATCGTCATTTAATAACCCACCAGTGTTTTAAGGAACAGTTAACAAGGGGAAGGGTAAATTAGACAAATTCCCAATCTAATAATTTGATTTTTTTTAATAATAGCGCCCAATTCAATCTCATTTAATGATGGTTACTTAATCAAAACATATACTCGTCAAATTCACAAAACAAAATCAACCAAAATCAAAATCTCTGAAACAAAAAAAACAGAGCAGTTGTAGAAGATGAAAAAATAACATCCGATCAAGGAAGTATTATGGCTCCAAAACGCAAATCAAGTAAGTTTATGTTCATATTATGATTGTCATTATGATCGTATAACGAAAATCATTTGATAAAACCTAAAAAAACATAACAAATGAAGGAAGTGAAAGAAGAAGCAAACTGAATCATGACAGGCCTTCGAAGGGAACTAATACAGGTATGTCTTAGATCAGATTTATGAAATTACTAGAGGCGTTTTATGATTTGAATGATGAACATCAGGATTTACTTCATTTTTTTTATGAACTTAGTAAAGTGCGTTTTGGTAATTAATAAAGGCGTTTATGATGTTAAAGATGAATGAGATGATTTATTTTTTTGTTGTATTTAAAAAAGTGATGACATGTAATTATAAATGCGTTTTGTTTATTTATAAAGGCGTTTTACTGTTTTTTACTGTTAATATAAGGTATGAGATGATTTGATGATCTTTTGTATTTAAAAATTGGAAAATGTGATTATAAATGCTTTTTTATATATAATTGGTAAAGGCGTTTTATATATATTTAAAGATGATTGCGTGAAATGTTGTGATTAATAATTAGAACATTGAGATCCCATACATCATGTTTCAAAACGCATATTGTAAATAACAAAACGCCTTTATTGCTTTTAGTTAGAAATCAGACTAACATAGACTAACATATTGTAAACAACAAATGCGTTTTATATTTTTCAAATGCGTTTTATATAAACAAAGACTGTTGACACTAACAACTGTTGTTCCCTAACAACTGCTATACAAATTATTGTTTACAAGGTTTGTTGAAGAAACCACTGTCTACCAAAGGTCTGAAGATACAAGGTCTGTTGGAGTCAACAACACTTAGACTCCAACAGATGATTCAAGCAAACATAGTTTATTCCATCATCTGTTACACATCAGAGGTTTAATCATCAGAGTTTTCAATGTATGTAAAAGCTTGAAAAAGCTTTTGTTTTGATGTTGAATGAAATATATATGGATAATGTATGTAAAAGCTTGAAAAAGCTTTTGTTTTGATGTGAAATGAAATATATATGTGATGTATTAGTAAAACGCATTCGATATGGTCATAAAACGCATTCGTAAAAAACAGAGTTTCAAATGTTCAGTTATAGTAAAACGCATTCAAGGAAACATAAAACGCACTTTAGAAAACAGTAGAAGATGTGCAAACTATTCAGTATATACCAAAACGCATGCATAAAAACATAAAACGCATTTACTTAAAAAAAAATCACTCATCAACAATTTGTTCTTCATATGCCTGGTGTTCATTTCCATGGTCTTCAGCATTTTCAACTTCTTTGTTTTCATCTTGTAACAATGTATTTTTCATCTCGTTTTCATCTTCATTGCATCTTCTGGTTTCAATGAAGATGCAACAGCAGGTTTGTATATTGGAGTTTGATCATCAATGGGAACAACTTTCTTAGAAAGATCTGTCATAAAACACAAAACATACAACTATAAAATCTAATTTTAATGACAAAATGACATGTTCATACTATAAAAAGGCACATAATAGTAAGCATTCACGTGCACATGTAAGGATTTATCTAACAAATCTCAAAACGCATGTTAAAACATCATAAAACGCATTTGAATAAAAACAAATTATATAAAACCAAGCAGTTGCCTCAAAACGCATGTTAAACATAATAAAACGCATTTGAATAAAAATCATTTCTATAAAACCAAGCAGTTACCTCAAAACGCATGTTAAACATAATACAACGCATGTTAAACCAAGCAGTTACCTCAAAACTCTGTTCATCTCTGTTTTTTGTGATCTGCTAATATAAATCAAAATAGTATAAACTAACCTTCAAAATTCAGACTATGAGCATCGACAACATCATCTTCTTCTCCGATTAAGATTTCAGGTTCGTTGTTTAGGTCTGATAAACAATTAAAAAATCAAAATAAGATTACGATTATGTGAAATTAAAAAACAGAGTAACCTACCAAACATGATGATGAACTATGCAATTGAGTATGATTCTGGTAAACTTTTGATCGACAGATGCAAGGTGATGAGAATTTTTTTAATAAGGTAAGAAACGATGATGAAGATCGTGAAAACAGGGATTGTGAAAATCATAATTATGAACGTGATTAATTGATCGATGCAAATGTCTATAATACCCCTCTCATAATTGAAAATCAGTTTTTTTTGTTTTAAAAGACATCTTACACGTGGCATATTATTGTGGCTTCTTACACTTTGTAGGTTAAGGGACTTTGTACCCAATACTTTCTCTATAACTAAAACTCTCTGTAATTTATGAAATTTTATATTTTTAGGTTGTTATTGTACTGTATTCTTCAAGTGTTTATTTTTTTACGTATGAAATTTGAATGTCTAATTGGTGAATGTGAAAATAGGGGCTGGTGTACTAGAGTTTAGAATGTAAAAATGGGTAAGCCCACTTTTAATGAATTTTAATTAACTAATTTAAAACTAAAACAATTACATACACTTAATTGAATCCAAACTCTAAACACCTCTACCTTTTTTTGGAAATTAAACATCATTCAAACATCAAACACCTTTAGCAAGTCCTCAAAGCAAGGTCGCTAGGAACCAACATTACATCAATCCAAAGGGAAATTTACACCAATCATTCCAAGCTATGAATTTAAATCTAGGTCTATTTCTAATCCAAAAATACGAAGACGCTTTAACCTTGGACACCACCTCGAAAGCTCTCGTTTCTTTCATTTGGAAAACCCTTTCATTCCTAGCAATCCAAATACACCACATAGTCGTAACCACAATGCAACGAGCCACTCTTTTGTCGCGCTTCGAAACTTTCAAACCTCTAGCAAGCATGAGAAGATCCCGGACCTCAAAAGCATAAATGGAGTCCAATCGACACCATCTATAAATCCTCTCCCAAATCTCGGATGCCAACAAGCATGCATTGAACAAGTGGTTTGTAGTCTCCTGATAAGTATCACAAAATGGACAAATGTCTTCACTAATACCCATACCTCGCGAATTCAGAGCCACCTTAGATGGGATCCTATCTTGTTCCGCTCTCCAAGCCAACACGTACACTTTATCGGTATCCAACCATCCCAATTGAACTTGAAATACGGTTCAATATTGGAACACTTCTACCTAATACCAATATGGAACCTAACTTTATTTTATAATTTTTCTTATATTTTTTTGGGTCTTTAACTCTTAAATAAGTCATTAAATTTAGTAAAAAGAATAATATTTTTTATTTTTTTTTTCAAGAAACAGTATATCACGTTTCTATTTCATATATATAGCCCAATTCTTCCTTTAAATCCTTTTTCATTTGATCGGGACATTTTACCGTTTTAGTTCTTTTGTTATTTTAGTGTGGTTCATGAAATGTCATTCATTTCTGCCATCTAACCTCATCCATATTAGCGAAACGGGGTTGTAAATTAGTTAAAACTCAGAAATTTTAAGCCTTTTTAAGTTAAACCTTACAAGATTTGCATAAAACTTCATGATAAACAAAATAGGGTCACTTTAATGTTTGTGCAGTTATCCAACATCAGTTTATACTTCATTGACATTCTCAAACCCCATGTATCGATTATATCGTTTGTGATACAATTTTAAGTGTGTATCTCAAACTCGACGTAGTTTTTCCACCTAATTTTATAATGATATGCAAGAGTTCTATGTAACTAATACGGGGTTATGTTCTCTTACTATGATAAGTGGCTAACATTTTTGGGCCCTCGTTGATATTGACTGGTATTAAAAGTGTCACACCACGCTAACGGTGGAAACGTGTGGTGCACTTAAGAAATGTTTTCACAACATAAGGTCATACAAACATTTTACTTAATAAAAGTCATTATATAGATGCCAAGTTTGTAAAGTTTTCAAAGATTACACGACCCAAAATGTAAGTTTCAAAAAGAGAGATTTTACAAGTATATCCCTAACCAAGGGAAACACTAAAACAACCGTCCCACAAAAACTAGCATCATGTTCATTCCCTTACCTAGTCTTGTCATCCGAAATTACCTAAGAGAATATGTTTAAAAACATCAATATAAATATTGGTGAGTTCACATATTTTGTCCACGTAAATAAAAACCATTATTTGAAACTCGTAACAAAAAACATGAAATGTGCAAGTATAACTTTAGGCTAGCTAAACCCAAGCAATAACATCCCATAAGCCTATAAGTAAATCAAAACTTTTAACTTACTTTGCACACCGTCTGTGTAGATGATGCAATTTTATTCGGAATCATATGCAGCCATGGTAACCGAGTTAACTGTATCAACTTAGGTTGGGTCTAGTCAAGCCCCAATAGTACTATTCACATATTTGTTTCGTCCACCACCTTGAACTAATGGTTAACCTAGCATGCACCTAAAATTACTTCAAAACCCTTTTTTTTAGATAATATGGCGTATGCCGCCCTATTTTTGAATTATAGATTTAAGTTTGACCGTATCCAACCTAACACGGGAAACATATAATACACATACTTATGACATGATGTTGCGACATTTTCTTCTATTGATACTTGTCAAATAACAAAGCAAAGTGTGATATAGCAAAGAAAAGTGCAATATTTTCTTCTATTGACCATATCTCTTTAATGGTTATATCGACTAGAATATAAACACAGATTTACACTTTCGTTTTTCATGAATTTGGATATGCTGCGAACCCATAGAAAATCCATCCACCATATTACAATTACCTTTACTAGTTAAAAGAAATAATCTACTTTAAAACTCACATATTATATAATACTACAAATACTAACTTAACGGTTTCATAAACGCTGCCGTTAAATAACCGCTTGCACCACTGTTTCCATCCAAACTCACGTCAATATCCATAACCGCTTCCACCACGCTTTCCGTCCAAACTCACGACATCCCGCTTTCTTTCCAAGACACATTGTTTTCTTTCCAACCACTTTCTTCCACGTAACCGCTACACTCACGGATCACTGGATAAGCACATCGTCACAAACCGTCATGCAGTCGTCGCATCTACTCCGAACAGCCGTCGCCTCCCCTTAGAACAGGCAACGGTCGCATATGTATTTATGTGATTCTTTCTTGAGATGCATTTGTGTATTAATTTGTCTATTAGTGTGGATGAGCAAGGTTTAGACGATAGAGATTATCAATGGATATTGAGGAGATGAAGAGTTTCAAACGGTGAGTCATGGACTCATGGAGAATATTGGAATAAGGAAACAAGAAAAACAGAACAGAGATGAGTTGCACATGAACATCCTTTTCTCTTTGTTTTCCACTAAGTTGTGGGCCACGCTTTGAAAATTTTATGGATATTAAAACATGACGTATCTATTGTGATGGCATTTGGTGAAACCTATTTTATAGATTTTTTAAATAAAAAGAAACAAAATTTAACAAGCTATGGTCATTTTTTAGTAAAATGAATGATAATAAATTTCAATTGTAAATGACCTACCTTCGTGCTTCTACATGTGAGAACAACAAGCCATTTATTTTTGTTTTACCAATGATCTCCAGCTCAGTTGGTTTGAGGTCGATGGGTTTTCTCTTAGGGGTTTTTATCCTGGGGTAGGTCACAGGTTCGATCCATGCACACCACAAAAAAATTTCTCGTGATGGTTTGAGCTTAGGCAAGGAGGAAACCGATGTGTGGGTAGGGATTCGAACTTTAGACCGCTAGGTTAGGGTTGCACAAGGATTTCCACTAAATTAAGCATTTAAAAAAAAAATATTTTTGTTTTACTTTGTAAATTTATCAAACAGATCTAACAAAAATTCAATTACTACAGTACAATTTCTTATGGATTTATTTCTCAATTACTACATAAAGGTTCAATACCGTGCTTATGTCATTATGAATCAAATCAACACGCTCAAAATCCTTCGTAATACATAGGGAACATTGTTGAATTCTTTAAATCTTAAAGAAAAATATTTATGGTTAAAAATTAATTTTATAAATTAGTCATATGTTTATAATTATCCTATATGTTAATTTGTGGATGTTGATGAATAGTAGTTCTATCATTTTGAGAAGCTAATATATTTCATTTTATTTGGTATTTTTAACAAACGAGGCTGTGGTGCAGTTGGTTGGGTGGTATTTTGTGTGACATGTCTTGCCGGTTCGATCCCTGTGCCCAGCAAATATTTTTTTAAGCAGTAATAAAAAAATAGGAAGTAAAAATTTTGATGTGATGTTGTAGTCTTCAGGTAAAGCAAAATAAATGTTATTAGAAACATTCCTACTCAATATTCCGCTGCAACGCGCGGGTCGGCGTCAACTCGTTAGATGTAAAACCTAAATAAAATTGAGCTAAGATTTATTACATTATAGTTTTCTTGAGTCCATTTCACAATTAAGGTCAGTTATAATACCAGTCTATAAAATCCTAAAAGATTCATTATTATACCGCTTAGTTGCCATTTCAAATAATCTATTTAAGAATTAATATTTAGTAGCAATTAATAAAAAGTGTCAGGATGGCCGAGTGGTCTAAGGCGCCAGACTCAAGTTCTGGTCTTCGAGAGAGGGCGTTGTTCAAATCCCACTTCTGACATTATTATTTTTCAATTTTTATTTAATTCAGTCATTACTGCCGGTTCTTATTGGTTTTTGCTTCTTTTTAGAAACACAAAAAAAGATTATTTCATGCATATAAATTCTCCTGAATATGTGCTGGATTTCATAATTCAAACATGTAAATATTTAATTATCTTTGGATTTGCAGTTATCCGAGTGGATGGCTTCACACGATAGACTTCGAATTATTTTTGTTGATTTATTAAACAAATTTCTTGGTATAGACACCGCTGAACTTTATTCTGAAGTTTACCTCTTAATGCTAAAACAACCGGATCTTACACAGTTACACTCCTCTTTCCTCTTGTACATGCGTTTGTTGCATTAAAAGTTCCAAACTAACTTCGAAAGTGGAAGACCTTTATGTAAGAATCGAAGGGTCTAATCTGCCACCAACAACCACAACATACAATGAGATGGTCACATTGTACATGTTTCACCAGTCAAGTCTGGTGCAAAGTGACACAAAGAGAATGGATAACTTATGTTTTTCTATGATTTTGCATACTGTTTTGGGAAACCCCTGATCAAATATGAAAATTTTTAAAATCAACGCATCAGAAAATAATAAGTAGAAACTATGCTTGCATATTATATACGTATCTGATGCTTGGCTTGGTTGTTTAGATAGGTGGAACAAGTGATTAGTCAATGGCTTCTGCAACAACTGATTTTGATGTCTTTGTATGTGATCTATAAATCTTTTCAACAAGCTGACTTGTGTAAAGAGTTAAGAAATCAACCTCAATAATTCTTGAGGTATGGATACATGTATTTATAATTAAAGATTACAAATGTACAAGGAAACAAAATAAATACAATTAATATAATCACAAATCGCACGATATTCAGATTCAAAGCTGGACCTGGAAACAGTAGGCTGCTTCTTGGCACTCCAAGATACTAAATTACCACCGAGAAAGATAGAGTAACCATACGTTGAGCGTCGACCGTCGAGTGTCAAGACAACGAGCCCAATCAGCATCAGAGTAGCCCACAATAGATGGTAGGTGAGGGCGACTATAGGTGAGACCAAAAGACAAGGTACCTTTGACATATCGTAGCAGACGTTTGACGGCCCGAAAATGGTCAATGGTGGGAGCATGAAGGAACTGAGAAAGCTGATTCATTGCATAAGACAAATCAGGTCTAGTAATTGTTAAATACTGCAAGGCTCCAACCAATGACCGATAAAGAGTGGGATCCAAATGGGGAACACCATCCGCAACAAATGACTCATGTGGAGAAAGAGGCGTAGCAACTGGTTTAGCATCAAGCAAGTTCGCCCGTAGAAGAATATCTTTCGCATATTTTGCTTGCGTGAGAAAGAGCCCCTTTGTTGTATAAACAACTTCTAAATTAAAATAAAAACAATAATCATCAAGCTCAAGTAGACATAAAACTGAACAATAGACAGAAACACAAATAACAATTCACTTTGATACTAATATAATATCTAACATGGAAGATTGGAAGGGAAAGACAAAAAAAAACTTATATACCTTTTTGTCTTCGCCGGACGTCGGAATCATCCAACTCTACGCATGCAAGCGTTTTGTGTGTACATGTTAGAGATGTAAAAGTATCAAACGGAAAATAATAGACGAACTTGTGATCTAGGGCCCACGCGTTATGATGAACCGGCCTATTCAACAAAGAGAAAAATTAACAGACGTAAAAGCGTTAAACAACACACGCACGTTGTTCCATGTTAATTCATAAAACTTAGACGAAACGTAAAACAAATAATTTGTGAAAGATTAAAAGCATAGGGAACCAAAGATTAAAGTAAAAAAAAAGTTGCGAGTAAAATTCCAAAAACTGAGTAGTTTTTAGTTAAAAGTAATAGTAATTGTTTTGTGTTCATGGGAATTGGAGTCTTCGAACTGTTAAGGTTGAGTAGTACACTCCAGTTGAGAGGTTAGATATTGACGTGCCTAATCTATCGTGTCTTGTGGTAACAGATGAGGATGAAAGAGGTGTGCTGCAAATGAACTAGGCCTCATGCAAAAAACTAACACATCTGTCTTACTTTGGGCATCTTTTATGGAACTCCAATCAATGGTTCTAACAACTTCTTATCCAACTTCCCCTTTATTGAAAATCTTGTTTTGCGTACTCAATATGAATGCAACAACCTCACGTTGTCAAGTCGTTCCTTGAGGACACTGGTGTTGGATTGTGATTTGGAAAAAAATCGAGTTCAGAACCCCTAAATTGGTTTCGTTTTGTTACCCTTTTAAACATAGTATACTATGGCCTTTGGTATGGCATTTAATCCATTTGAAACCGTGCATACAAATTTATCCCAAGGATCATATAGACACGCTTTGGTTCAAGAAATTAAGGCAGATTTTGGATAAAAAAAATGGATTCAAAGTTTTCAACCTGTTCATTCACGCCATATACAGTGAGGTTCGTTTCTTTGGCTAATCATTATGTGTTTTTTTATGTGAAGAATTATACACCGAAAGTATATTATTTGCAAAAACTCATAGATTTAGAGAAGCTAAAGGCGATTGGGTTGCCACCTTATGAGCTTAAGCATGTTGCGCTACAACTAGAAGCGCATGAAGAATCATCGGATCATGCAGCTTTTATGGATGTTGTACTTTGGTGCTACCATCCTCGATCTCTAATGTTTAGATCGTCCTTTCCTTTGGCTGATCTTGAAGAACAATGTGTTCTTGTCAAGGTAAATGTTATATGTGATTTAATTTATTGGTTGATGAAATATGCATAAACTTGTATTAGGTTTAGTCTACGAAAGATGATCTGCTATTTGTTAATTTTCTTTAGTTTACATACGAGAAGCTACTTGAACAAGAAGATCAAGGCCATATCCGTTGGAGATATCGCCTTCAGCCCACTTATAGGCCCAAATTCGTTTTAGGCCCAGTATGATTAACTTTTTAATCAAGTTTAGCATAGGGTTAAACCCTAATTAGGAGCCTATAAATATATCTCTTGTACTTGTATTTTGTATCACTCAATAATAAGAATACCCCAGTTGCCCTGTGGACGTAGGTCAGTTTAGACCGAACCGTGTAAAATCTCGTGTTCGTGTGCATGTGTGTTATATGATCCTAACAACTGGTATCATAGCCAAGGGCTCGAGAAGATCGCCTCCGCCGGCAGGTGTGTCAGGTCGGCGGAGGGCAGGCGTAAGAAAAGAAAAGAACACATACCTGAACCGACACCCGTCCGTCACCACCTCCACCGGTCACCTTCCTGCCTCGCCTGCCATCGCGGTCGTGTAGGGTTTCGGTTAACCCACAGCCGTCACCACGAGACCCAGGTTAGGGTTTTCGGACCAGCCGCCATTCCTTGCCAGTTTTGCAGGGTTGCTAAGTTTTGGTCGCCGTGTTAATCGATAAGAATTGAACCAGAATCGGGTTCTGTTCTTTTGTTGTTGTGATGCACGGTTTTTAGGTAAGAATTTTGGGTGAAAGAAGTGAGTTCTTTTGAGGTGTGGCTTCTTGTTTTATTGTCTTGACTCACGTGAATTGGTCATAATGTTTGGGGTGTGAGTGTGCTTGTTTTTTCTAAGAAAAAGTTGATTAGAAGAATTGTTTTTTTATTTATTTATTTGAGTTTAGTAGTGGAGAAACATAAATATTATTTTGGTAGTGAAAGCCAAGATAGAGGGTCTTTTGGGGATTAATTTGGACCAACATGTTTTGGAGAACCGTTTGTAAAAACCAGAGAAACAAGATCATAGACCAGTATTGGTTTGTTTGATCAATTTGGTTTCGTTAGTCGTGTTATTGTGTTATCATGACAGAAGACAGAAGGTGCAAAATCGATAAGTTTAACGGTATGAAATTTAGTTGGTGAACCGAGGTGTAAAGTTCAACCAGGTTGCAGAAAAAAACGAACAGAAGGAAATCGAGCAGGTGGCTTTGGATTTGGTTCGTTTTGGCGGGGTGAAAGAAAACAGTATAGGCGATTCTGTAACTTTGTTTTTCTTTTACTGGTAAAACCTGGAGAAAATGGAACTAGCAGAGGTGCTGGTGACGACATAAGTGAAAAAAAAAAGGTTAGTGGCAAGTCATGTGAACTAGTGCTAGTAGGATGATCTTTCGGTTAGGGTTTGCATTAACTGCTCGTGTGTACGGTCATAGAATCCTTGGTACCGCTTGATTTCATGAAAACTCTACTGTTGTTATAATTGTTTGCTTGTTAGCTGGTTGGGATAACATGAGGGATAGTGGGAGGTTGGCATAGTTGACTTGTTGGGGCTGTATAGAGGTGTGGACATTTGTTAGAGTCGATGTCATATATATGAAATTCTGCTTCTGGGAATGTGTCTGGGATTGATGCATTGGACTCAGTGGAAGGCAGCGAGACTCTTGGGTCATGGATTTTGGTGCTTCATTTCATGCTACCCACAGTAGTGAAGCATTGCAGAATTTGAAGAAAGATGACTTTGGTAAGGTAAGACTGGCGAACAATGAGCTTCTTGATGTTACAGGCATGGGCGACTTAGATTTGAAGACTTCAGCCGGTTCATGGACTTTGAAAGATGTCAGGGTCATTCCAAGTTTGAAGAAGAGACTAATTTCTATCGGGCAATTGGATGATCAGGGGTATGAGGTTAAGTTCAGAAACGGGCAGTGGAAAGTTGTTAAGGGAAATCTTGTCATTGCTTGAGGAAGAAAACGAGGTTCGTTTTACATGGTCAGTTTACCGTCTGAGGGAGTGACCATCCCAGTTCAGAAGAGAAACAAAGTCGGGTTCACAAAATCTCGTGGGCAGAAGAAGGTTGTCTTTGCAAGTGAGAAACCTAGAGTCACAGGTCAGATTCGGGATGAACGAGCGAGGAAAGGTTCAAGTAGATCAGTCAGAGGTTTTCGTGGTAGTGGGAGCACTGGTTGTGCTTCAGTAGGAATTCCTAGACGACATTGGGTCAGGAGAACCAGTATTCCAGCTGATAAAATCTCTCCAGTAGATTACTTGCTGAATATGGAGA
Organism: Ambrosia x helenae; assembly: GCA_030844895.1. NCBI lineage: Eukaryota > Viridiplantae > Streptophyta > Magnoliopsida > Asterales > Asteraceae > Ambrosia > Ambrosia x helenae. The sequence continues at coordinate 18,715 of JAUTDX010003921.1, read as the reverse complement.
ATGTTTATTCTCAGGGTGTTTCAGGATCCGGCAGTTCGTGTCAGTGGGAGCCGGTAGAGACAGAGAATGGGTCAGTGGTAGACACAACCATGACTGATGAGTTGGAGCTCGGGGGAGCTTCAGCTGGTCTCAAGGAATAGTGTTGAGAAGATCGAGGTAACTGGAGGTGCATTGAAGATCAAGGGAAGATCTTATTTACAAAAATACAGAAAAGATGGTGCAGTTCGTGGTCCGAAGACACTAAGTGGGAGATTGTTGGAGATGTTGCCTTCAGCCCACTTATAGGCCCAAACCCGTTTTAGGCCCAATATGATTAACTTGTTGAGCAAGTTTAACATAGGGTTAAACCCTAATTAGGAGTCTATAAATGTATCTATTGTACTTGTATTTTCTATCACTTAATAATAAGAATACCCCAGTTGCCCCGTGGACATAGGTCAGTTTAGACCGAACCACGTAAAATCTCGTGTTCGTGTGCGTGTGTGTTCTACGATCCTAACTATACCAATATTCAGATTACGTCGTCTTCCAATCCCAGAGCCCAAAGGCACTTTAAGGGCTTGATGTGTGAAAGGAAAGCAACTAGCTTAACAAATGAAGAAGGTACAGTTGTATCAGCTAATTTTATACACACGTTCTTTACCTCACATGTTAACGTCTAAACAGTTTTCCAAGAATAAGCAGGATATAATGGAACAGTCAATGGCATCGCCTAGTGAAGGAATAACAGTTAGCTATATTAAGGAGGAAGGTACAATTTTTAATTTTATAGCTACATTTATAGACACATTTTTACCTCACTTGTTAATATCCAAACAGAAGAAGCAACGAACGGTCAAAGGTATGCGGATATGTAGATTTGCTGATACATTTGGATTCAGGCGTGTTTCAGTTGGGATGAAGCCATGAAGGTATGAAAGTCATTACTAAACTAAAACTAGTGAGACAGATAAATTTGAAAACATATATATTGCAGTTATCCTTAATTTTCATACGTATTTTGTTGTTTGATATTTATGTATGTAATGATGATTTGAATCATGACAATGATGTTTTGCCTATATATTATCCTATAAAGAGCTTTTTCTTCATCATTGTTCAGAACTTCATATTATGTCTTTGGGTATTATTTTATGTTTTTTTTTGCTAAGCTTGGCAAAATAGGCGTGTCAGGTCTGGTAACGGGTCATACCATATGGATTTGAAAGGTTATAGTAATTCAGTTTGCTTTGGGTCAAATATGTTTTGACCAAACTAAGTTTGGCTTGAAATTAACTAGCCGATTAGTAAAAGTATCAAGTGACAAACGATTATTGTAGACGTTTTATCTTGTTATTATTGTTAAATCGAGTCAATAAAACAAATTCAACATCAATAGAATCAGTAATGCCTTATAATAAAAGGCTAACAACGAACATATGAATGTCATGGATCTATACGTAACCACCGTCACCATTTGCTAGGTAAATAAAATGCTACTACAATCACCACTTGCTTATTGTGCCTGGCTAATTGTACGATATATTTCTATTAAAACGGTTTAAAATGGTTGTTGAACAATATATTTTTAAACTAGTCTGCATATGGTCTTACCTAACCACCTTTGGACATTGTTAAATGTTATACTTTTGGTGATATAAATTAATCACGCATCACCATCTTCTACTGTGATCAAGTTCTATAAGTTGTTCACTTGTTCATATGGATTTTGACAGCAGATTGATTGCAATTGCATTGACATCTGTTTTACATGATAAATGAATATGCTTGAGGTCGTTGAACTCTAGGTTTTTTACATTTCATATTAGTATTCGAACTTGTGTGATTATATGGTTGAGCAGTTCTTGATAAAGTTCATAAGTCAGTACAAAATTATTATTTTGGTCCCACAAATCTGAAAATGCAAAGTTAGCCCAAGCCGACCAGTCCTTGCGGTCCTGCCCAACATCGACAAATCTGGTCCAACATTGTAATTTTATCCGTATTATACCAATATACCCGATAGCAGATACCAATTTTTTTATAGAAAAAACACGTTAGAATACCCAGATTTTTAAAGTATATTTTTATGTTTATTTTACCAATTTTATATTTATGTTTTTCAAAAATAAATATAATAAAAGATATAACTTTTACTTCAGTGTAAGGATGAGCAAATCTCGGGTCAACCCGAAAAAAACCCAAACCAGACTAGATTCGTATGTATCGGTTAGAACATGGTTCCAATTCTAGCTGATTTTTTTTGTTTTGGTTTCGGTCTCGGTCTTTGTCAACATTATCCTTGATCAGTCATCTAAAACTCCAGCCGGAGAGTGTTGAAAAGTAGCGACAAACAAAATAGTGAAACAAAAATGGGCTAACCTCTGTTCTTTGTTCGAGAGAGAGAGAGAGAGAGAGGAAGAGGGAGAGAGGGAGAGAGAGAGAGAGGGGGAGATAGAGGGAGAGAGAGAGGGAGAGAGGGAGGGAGAGTGAGAGAGGGAGGGAGATAGAGAGAGGGAGAGGGAGGGAGAGAGAGAGAAGGAGATAGAGGGAGGGTAGTGTTAAGATAGTGTTGCCACCAAACTAAAGTGTTTTGGGGTAATTTAATATGTAAATGAGTTAATAAGTTTGATTAGTGAAATATAAGAGCAGCTTCTCAACTCCGTAAATAGAAAAAAAGTCACATCGTATCGTACATATCAATCGTAGTTCCACTAAGCATATTCACAGTTAACAATTTGTAACCTCATTCAAACCTTTTGGTTCATCAATAACAAAATAAAAAGAATCACGAGAATAGCCCTTTGACCGGACAACTTACAAGAATAGCCCCCTCCCGTCTCTTTGGAGAAACGGTTCACGTTTCCCAACCCGTCTGAGACATCTCCCGAGAGCTTTCGGCGTCTGTTTCGTCGTTTCAGTTTTGGGCTTCCCCCCGAGACGTCTCGTCGTTTCAGATTCCATTTGGGCTTCGTGCCAACCATTATTTACCGCCAACCACCACCACTATCACCTCCCTCCCTATATATTTAAACCGGATCTAAATTATATATTTAAATTTGAGACGTGACCGGAGACGTCTCCGGAGACGTGTTGTTCTTTCATTGGTTGGAAACCGAAAGCTCTCGGTAGACGTCTCAGACGGGTTGGGACACGTGAACCGTCTCTCCAAAGAGACGGGATGGGGCTATTCTCGTAAGTTATCCGGTCAAAGAGCTATTCTCGTGATTTTCCCAAAACTAAAATCTAAATGTCCTCAAATACAAACCAACAGGCTCCTGGGACGTGCATCATTTCAGAAATATAATCCATCTCACAATGACACAGGCGGCGTCCTTGGGCAGTTCGGCCACCTGCCCGTTTTTGCAAATTCTCTTTACCCTCTCTCCCGCTTCATCTGATTCATTCATTCGAAATAGGGAAAATCACGAAACTAGCCCTTTGACCATTCGAATTATGAGAATAGCCCCCTCCCGTCTCTTTGGAGAGACGGTTCACGTTTCCCAAGCCGTCTGAGACGTCTCCGTTCCCAACCAGTAAAATAACGACACGTCTCCAGTGACATCTCCGGAGACGTCTTTTACATGTTTTGAAAACGTCTCTGGTGACGTCTTTAACGGTGATGCAAACATAGTTTCGTTGTAAGTATAGACGTAAATCACCGGTGATGCAAGGCCAACAGAAAATTAAAGGTGTAATAATAATTTTAAATAAACTATTCATTCCATTAATAAAAGATAAAATAAATACATAAACATTAGAAAGTTAATAAAAATAAAATAAACATAGGCTACACGTTAAGACGGTCCCTCATCATTTGCCAAGCGGACACGTGGTTGAATTCTTTTCCTTGCTTGGATTTATACTCTTTTTTGATGTATCCGATGGCCACGTCTTCAGGCGTATCTGAAGGAGACGTCTCGGGACTCACGACACGGCAAAATAACGAGGAACTGAAACGACGAACAAGACACCGGAGACGTCTCGGGACTCACGACACGGCAAAATAACGTATCCGGACACGAAAAGATGTCTCCGGAGATGTCACCGGAGACGTATCGTTATTTTACTGGTTGGAAACGGAGATGTCTCGAGAGACGTCTCAGACAGCTTGGAAAACATGAACCATCTGACCTAAAAGACGAAGGGGGTTATTCTCGTAATTCAAACGGTTAAAGTTGTCGTGACTTTCTCTTCGAAATATATACGCTAGTACACTACACCCCCAAATACTCCCACTTCTCACACACTTTCTCTCTCTAAAATTCACACATTAATATTGCATTTGCGTTCACCGGATTCATCTGAAATAAGGTATAATTTCATATCTAGGTTTAGTTCCTGTTTTCGATTTCAGTTTTAAGGTTTTTAGTTTTGTTTTTCAGAGTGACGGTTACTGATTGTATTGGATTTGATGCTCTCTAGGGTTTGTTTAATCATTAATGTGTGTGAAACATTTGTAGATGTTATTATCGCTTTTAGGTTTACTGATTTTATTTTTTGGTTCTTTAATTATTAATAACAGAGTCTGCTATTAAGGAAACTGTATGTAGCTTTTCACTTATGAGATGTTTGATTTCATATGTTTTTTTTTTTATTTTACATTTGTGTTTGTACAAAATATGATACTTGTATATTAGCAATTTTAAATGAAGGATAGACATTTTGACAAATTAAATGATTTGTTATAAATGTGTGTGTGTGTGGTTGTAATGAAAGTTTTCGTTGAATAATTAAAAAGTGGCGTTATTAGTAAAATGCTTTTAGGTCTTATAGTTGATCTGCAATTTCAAATGGTTTTGAATGTTGTATTTTTTGTATGCTTTTTTTTTTGTGCATTGTATTATTAAATTTGGGTGAAAGACGTTTTATTTTCCTGTCATTTTGGTTGATTAAAATTTATGTCTATAAACATATGAGAGTTGTATGTATACTACCAACCGTAAAAGAAGGATAGAGACATATTGACAAGTTAAATGATTTTGTTTTAAATGTGTGTGGTTCTACTTTAAACTCCTGAAAGTTTTCATGGAGGATAATGATTCTTATGGTTATCATAACCTACCTGCATAAAAAGTGTTAGTGTTAGTTTGACTTAAAACTTTTCAGTTATAGTTGATCTGCAGTTCACAAACGGTTTTGAATATTGGATATTAGACATTATGGCACCTTAATTTACTAGTTTGCATTCTTTAAAAACGTTACAACATGGCGTATGAAATTCTGATGGAAATTTATAAACTTTAGTACAGTGAAATAAGCATTTTAGGTTCTTGAGTTGCTTTGTCTACATGTTGCCTATGTCACATAATGCTGGTGTTTGCAATAAAGTTGTGAATATAAGCTAGCTATATAGCTGCTATGTTGGTTCTTTGACTTGTTTCTCCCTCAATTTGTTTTATGTTCTGGGTGTCTTTTCTCATCTTTGTTTTAAGTATGAAACTATGTGTAACAATATGTTTGTCAAATGTGAGAAAAATGTTTTTAATTTTGGTATTATTGAACAGGAGTGAATGGCTGTGGAGATTACAGAGTTTTTGTTAGCTTATGTTTAAACTAAATCACTTCTTTAACGTTCGATTTTTTATTTACTCAACCAAATCATCGTTCTTTGAGGATACGTTTTTGCTTTTAACAAACTGGATTGGCTTTCTTAATTCATGCAAAATCAAACACGTTATATTTATACTTTTACTTTGATAATATCACTACTATAGTTATGTTTTGTTGGATTTACATACGGTTGATCAAGTTATTAGTATATGGCACTAACTTGGTTTCCTTCTTGTACTCTAATTCTGATCTTAACAGCAAACAAACCAACCATTCAATGGCTACATCATCCTGCGTAATGTGTACTGCTCTAAATGGAGAGGGAACCTCGTGTGTTGCCGAGTGTATGTATGCACCCTTGGTGGCTCAAGGGGTTGTGACCCCTATGAAGCTCAGCAACCTTTGCTGTATGTTCGTACCGTCGTTCATACATGGGTGTATGACCACCGCACAACCTGAAGATAGGGCGACAATGATCAAGTCTTTTGTGTATGATTATGATAAACTAATGGAAGACCCGATCCGAGGGCCTATTGGTGAGTTGGATGACCTTTCTCAGATTCTTAGTGAGTTGAAGGCGGAGACGTGGCGACTCGATGTGCAAATAGAGGCTTTGAGGGAAGAGGAAAGGGCTTTGGATGCTCTTCTTGTTGAACAAATAGATGCAAATGGAATGTAACATAAGATCGAAATTTAACATGTTACATGTCAATGTAATCAACTAAAGAATATGGTGGGACTGGATGATGCGATTTTGTAACTCTTTCAATTATAAATACAACTAGTAGTATTAATGGTTGCGCATTGCGCGTTTGCAAAACAGTTTGTCGCGATATAATCACAACATTAAAAAAAATTGGTTATTGATGTTACATTGTTCCTAGTGTCCATAGGTTATGGATTAAGTATCAAAATCTTAAACGGTTGGATGAAAATCTTTAATTAAAGAGTTTAGGTACTACTACGACTACAGACCGCTGCTTCAGTTGACTGTGTCCTTTTAGATGTTGTGTCTGATAACTCAATAGAACGGAAACAAATGAACTGGCACTACCCACCGCCACTTTGTATCATCAGTATTTCGTTACCTCGTAATGGTCCATTCTATTCCCCCTTTTATTCTATCATACCAAACGCTACCTAAGAATATAATTTAAACATTGAAAGTTGTCACCATTCAAAGACGAGATAATTTAGACTTGAAAGTCAAGTAAAAATAGCCAACCGAACATGAAATTTTTTTTTTGCTTGGTTCTTTTTTTTTTTTTCATTTTTTTCGCTGTCCAAAACAATTAACGCTTCAAACATGAGAAAGTCATACCAGTATGAAACGTAGTCAGTTGTGATAGCTGATGTTCTCGACATCACGTTGCATTATGTACTTTGTTTGTGTACAAAAACCTGAAATGAAAAATTAGAAACAACGTAAATGGGTGAAGACAAAACAAAGATGAGCTTTTATAGCATAAACATATAACACGAAAACATAAATATCCCAAATAAAGACGTCATCTTTGTCAATCTCTTATCCCTGAAACAAAATTCATTTTTTTCAATATACGTATCTTGCATTATACCAATATTCAATTATATTACTTCCTCGCTTCAATATGGTTAGTGAGTCCATATGTCGATATGGTCATTTCATTTAAATATTACACATTAATGAAATCACATGTTTAATGGTGTAGACATCAAATTTGACGAATATAAAAAATCTTTGTTACCCTCTCCCCAAAAATCCGGAACAATCTTTGTTAATTGTGCTAATCTTGCTACAATACCATACCTCCCCTTTCAACTTGCAACCTGCATCAATACCTTCGTTTATAAAGCAACACTTTTGTTTATTAAACAACACATTGATTTATATTATCTGCACCTTTTCATATATAAGCAATAAGTAACACACTGATCTATATATATATAATTAGCACATTCATTTATATAATCGGCAGCACAATCATTTATATACTCAACACAATAATTTGTATAGCAACCCGTTTTTTTTAATCAAGCACCACATGGGTTCATATTATCAGCACATTGAAGACTTACCATGGTCGGTATTGAACCATAGTCCCCGTCGAAAACTAAACAACCTTCGTCCACGTCTGCGTCCGGGTTGGAGAGGTTTATCGGCTTCATTGGACGCCACATTCTCCTAGATTGCTCCCAACTCTTCTCTGTTGCGCTAACGTTGACGATTAAGGCAGGGGCGGACCTAGCTCATTGCTAGGGACTGCGCCCGCTGCTACTCAACTTCGCGCACGTAGTGGGATTTTTTCGTTTTTTTATGATCTTTCGAAAACGTTACTACTAAAATGAAATTTACGTTGCTACTAAAATTTAATAAACGTTACTAACTTACTACTAAATGAAATTATACGTTACCACGTTACGTTACTCGAAAAATATTTATCGAAGCCGACTAATAATAATCCAAAAAAATAAATAATCTAATTATAATAATAGCCCACCCATTAAACCCAAGTCCACCATTCACCAACAAGCCACCCCACCCCTCTTTAATCCAAGTCCAACAACAACAAGCCCACCCCAAGTCCCCAACCTACTTTACCTTCACAAAACCAAAAAAAAATAAAAAAATAAAAAAAAAAAATTGTTCTTTTTCATGCAACCAAGGAGCAGAGCAGCAGCCAAACCTTCTGAAATCTGAACCCTTACCCTACGTCCCTACCTCTGCGTCCTCGTCCCTCCTCCGCCCAACACGAGCAACCAGAGCAGCAGCCAAGGAGGAGCAGAGCGCCGCCCCTGTCCACAGTCAGTTGTGAGTTTTTTTTAAACCTTATGAACCCTTACTCTCTTGTGTTTTATAATTGAATTGTTCTAAGTGTTTTAGGCATTTAGTACTAAGTAATTATAAATTGGGTGTAGGATATTATAATTGATTATAGTGTAAATGTTTTTGATTAATTAATTACAAATCCTGATTGTCGATTTCGTGGGGCTGCTTCATATGCTCCGCTATTGCATAAGTTAACGTTTTTCTCGAACCCAAATGTGACAACTGACAAATTCAAGTCAATATCTAATTTGATGTTAATCACGTTTCAATGAAATTAACATGTGTTGGAAATTAAATGAGTTGATACGAGTCATACGATGTCTTTTTCGAAGTTCGTGGACGCTTTAATGCTTTTAAAGAAAGACTAGCGCGTATTTAACGTTAATGAACTGACATCAATAAAAAATTTCAAACTGGACAAACATAAATTTATTATATGTAAATACGGTGCGTATTTGCTATCGACGCGACCATAAGCGAAATTGGCACGAGAAACGGCTAAAAACGCAACGTTTTCAAAACGCGAAAAGGAACTGACGTGGGAATCGGACCTCAAAATTCATGGATTTAACTGTAATTGTACATTCGGAATGATTATTTATTTTAAATGACGTAATTTATTGAATTTAGGAAGTCAACGGATCGTCTATGTGAAAGAAAGTACGATCGATTCAATTAATGTGGTTTAAACAAGTGTGTCGAAAACACGTGTCGGATTATGTCTATAGTATTTAAGTTGCTCGGTTTTGTTTAGATTGTAAACACGAGCATTTTTGACAATTTTCAAAACGAAAATGTACTAAGACACGCGAGTAGAAACGAGTTCGTATATGTATACACAGCATCCAACCCACCCATAACCCTAACTATATAAACATCATATTCTTCTTTCCTCCTCATTTTCACCAAAAACCCTAGCCTCTCTCCTTTTTTTTTCTCATCTGATCTGCCTCTCTCTCTCATCTCGCCACCCCCTCTCTCCTGTATAACGAAGGCTGCCACCACCATCCCTGGTGGTGGCGGCGCTGTTTAGATCGGGTAAGGGACCATGAAGGTCCACGGTAGTGTATGGTGCTGGTAGTGTTGGGGTCAGGTCTGGTTAGGTAGGCGACGAAGATTAGGGCTGCGGTTGATGGTCACAGCGTCGTGGGTTGTGGCTTACGGTGGTGTTTGGTTTGTAGTTCAAGGCGGCAGATGTAGGCTGTAATAACGGTAGGTGGTCCGATGGTGCTTGTAAACGGCCGGAGGTGGATGTGTTGAGGGGTTTCGTGATGTTTGTGGTTTGGTCATGGTTTGATGGTTGTAGCTTTCGGTGAGACTTCGGGTTAGTCATGGTTAACTCGAGTCAGGTTTTTGTTGGGTTGTTGCTCGGGTTATATTTTGGTTTTGTTGCCGGGTATCGGGTCACGGTTTGCTTCTGGTCAAAACCTGGTCAACCCTGGTCAAACCGAGTCAACTCGGTCAGATCTGGTCAAATTATCAACCCGGGGTCAGCTGTGAATCCGTTTTCAGGTCTGGTCAACATCAGTCAACGCACAGTCAATCTTGTCAACGGCTAGGTACTCGTTAACACTTAGATTGAGATGCACCTACGCTTTGGTATAATTAATTTCATGTTATTTTTTGGTGGATTATACTCGGTGCCTACCTCTAATAGTGGCGGTGCAGGTCACGGCCCTAGGCCTGAAAACCCTGAGGGCCAAAAGATTTTATTTTTGAAAAAAACGTATATATATTCATGTGTTGTGGGATATAGTAATTAAATTTTTTTAACATCAACCAATCTAATAAGTCTCAAAATCACTAAAAGTTTTAAACGTATCAAAACAAACCCAACCCAAATCGAAATTTAAACAACTTTAACAATTTGTGGGGTGTGGACATAATATGTGAGGAGTGAGAGAGCCGCATGGTTCGATTAAGTAAGTGAATTTTGATCATTTTGGTATAATATTTTAATTTTGATACGTTTTATGAAGAATGTTTAGTGTCTCATTATGATTTTTTTTATATATGAATATTTGTCTTAAGTTATATGGCCCGAGTTTATTTGTAGTGACCCCAAGGCCAAAACATTTTTAAACGGCCCTGGTTATACTTATAAATTTATATATTTGTAAATAATAAATAATAAAATCTGGATGAAAATGTATTTCAACTCGCGAACAAACCAATAAATTAATGGTCGAAATGTATAAAGTGGATGACTCGTGTTTGTGTACTATATGTGTATATATAACTATACTTATTTATATAAATAAGTATAATCTATATAAGTTATCGAAATGTGTAACGTCTAGTTGATGAAATTTGCTGATAAATTGAATTGTTTGTCTTGTGTATGGATTGATTGTCAAAAATTTGTAGACGACTTGTGTTGTCAAATGTATTTTATAAACCACTTTCCAAGTGTTTGACAAATGTATTTTAAATAAAATCGCAACGTTTTCGACGAATGATTGTTTGTACCAGTAATAATAAATCCCTGAAAATATTTTTAAAACAAATAAATAGTTTTTACCGAACGTTAAGTTTGACGAATCTTCAAAGGTTTCGGTAACTAAATAATGTTTGTTCGGATTTAAAATATATAAACATTCGATTTTACTTGGAAAAAACTTTTATAAAAAACAATGTTTTGAAGTTGGTAACATACTAGGATTGGGAAAAAAATGCAACAATTGTTTTAATCGATTTTAATAACTATATTTCCTTAAAGCGTATTTTTCTAAAAGTAATTATAAGTAATTATTTGGTTTAAGCAATATTGACAAATGAATTCACCAACTTATTTTGACCATTAAGCATGTTTTTCTCAGGTATTATTTTGCACAGCACGGTCGGATTAGGTGAAACTATGGAATTGAATACCCTAGAAGGTTTAGTAAAGGCGTTCGAAGCCAATGTAAGTCTTAATTGTATTATTCCGCTGCGTAGGAAAGGTACCAAATGTTAACAACCGATGTGGTTTCTCGGGGTGTGACACCAAATGAGCAGCATCTGTCTTTTTAACGGACACTATACTCGACGTGCGTCAGCCCCTGCTTATAAGCTACACAAGCCGTTAGAATATCAATCGCACAATTGTCAAAATGCCCAACTATAAAAGCCTCAAAGTTCTGCATCATCCAAAACATATCATTAGTTAACCAACAACACATAGTAGTCCGAAGAACAAAAACACAAAATCTAACCTTGGTGGTTTATTGATGATAAAGTCATTGTTTGGAGGGCTTTTATCAGGATATTCTCATTATATAGTAAAGAAATATAATCAGCAACCATAGAGGGTCTAGAATCTACGTATCCAGGTTGGTGAAACAAGGGATCTGCATTCAGAACCTGCTCCTGTATGGAGACTAGCAATTGGTGAAACAAGGGATCTGCATTCAGAACCCGCTCCTGTATGGAGACTAGCAATTGAAGCAAATATGTAGTGTCAAATGGACAAAGTAACTCACAAATAGAGCCCTGTGATCTGATAAGATTCATGCGAACTTCGTCAAAAGTAATGCGGTAGTGACGGCACGCCTTTTCAATAGGTGAATTAGCAAAAAAGATGATCTGAATAAGGGATCTGCATTCAGAACCTGCTCCTGTATGGAGACTAGGAATTGGTGAAACAAGGGATCTGCATTCAGAACCCGCTCCTGTATGGAGACTAGCAATTGAAGCAAATATGTAGTGTCAAATGGACAAAGTAACTCACAAATAGAGCCCTGTGATCTGATAAGATTCATGCGAACTTCGTCAAAAGTAATGCGGTAGTGACGGCGCGCCTTTTCAATAGGTGAATTAGCAAAAAAGATGATCTGAATGATCCACAAAAAATATCAAACCTCCTGAAGTTTTTATACCTTTCCAGCACATCATGAATTTGAATGGTGAAAGTTTTAGCCGTAACATATCTTTTTAGGCTAACTTCCAACTCTTGAATACCTTTCAATAAACTTGTCAAACTTTGATCTATACTTTTGAGAGTATGGTAGAAACCGAGAGCAACTTGACCACCTATCTCGAGCATCAAGACGGGGTTTTTTAACCTTGGGAAGTTGGATGGTTCGTTTCCATATGCCAGGATATGCAATCCATAATACCCTACGAGATTGTTTTCAAAGACTTCAGAACAAGTTCAAGCGTGAAAACAACTTGACGATTAAAGCAATTTTAGCGGAACGTGACTAACATCCTTGTCAACATGGACGGAAAAAAATAGAAAACACATTTTGTCCGCTGCGTCATTGAGGTCTTCATCCTTGTTATCATCATATATGACGACCTGTGATTAAATAAAGTAAGACATCTTAACGGATAGAAGATACAAGCACAAATACATGAAATCATCCAGCTTTATGCATGCAAGCGTTTTGTACTTTAACATGTATTTTGAATGTTGCAATATGATTTGATCATTCAAAAGTTAAATTTGAGTATCTAGATTCGATTAACTTTGGAACTCTATTAGGTGAACACTCAAATAAGAATACAACTAAATAGTAATTTGAATCATGGAAGGGAATGCATGCACCTTTTTAAGTCTTGAAAGTGCAAGCTTGTTTTGGCATGAGGCGGTGGAGGCGCTTGCTGGTTAACAACAGTCTTGAGCAAACAAGCAACGCTGTTTAACCAAAACAAATACGATACTTGAAAAATAGGTAAGAATAGCTGTAAATAAATTAACTACCTTGGGCTTGGGTTGGTTGATAGGCAGCAAGGGCGCCGCAACCACTTGACTCTGAATTAGATTATTCAACTCCTCTTGCGTCATGTTGATGTTGACACGTCCTTCGCCACGCCCTCCAGATCGGCCACCGTTGCGTCCACCACATCTTCCTTGACGGTTTCCAGACATTTTTCTGTCATCTACAAACAAGTGAGATATTAGAATCATCATAAGTAATAAAATTCTAGTAATCATGTCATCAGAAGATTAAAAACATTCCGATTAGACAAATCTATATTAACTACAAATCATCAAATCTGAATATTCAGTTTTAATCGATAAGTAAGCACTACTAGCTTATGTATCCTAGAGTGTGATATGATTAAGGATCTCCAAATGAAGGATCACTAAGAGATGTACTCTAGCAAGTAAAATTGTAAGATAATGTGTGAGCGAGTATGTGGTTGGAGTGTAAGAAATAGATTTTCAAAACTTGAACTAGTCTTTGGATCATGCCGAAGAACCAATTCAATTTCTTTCACCTCCAATTCCCAGTAATACTATGATTATTCCATTCTTAGCAACTATTTACCAAACATCCTTTATCCTTTTCTAGCAAATAAATGTTGGGAAAAAGATCTTTAAGCGGGCCTTGAGCGAGCCACGGATCGATCCAAAAGTAAATTTTAGCCCCCACCCCGAGATCATCTCTAATGAGATTAGCAAACTTGAGGTTGGACTTAGCCAATTGATTTTCCAAATTAGCTATCGAACTCCACGTACCCACAAAACTTTTAGCATGGGGCAGGATGGGCATGCTCTATTTAATTCATGAAAAGACTTAATAACGCTCATCCAAAGGGATGTTGGTTAAACTTTATGCCGCCACCACCATTTCGTGAGGAGGTCCGTATTGTACTTCTCTTACTTATTATTATGTGAATTGAGGCCCATAGTTAAGTGATTGCTAAGTGATAAACAAGATATATTCGTTTAATGGAGAAACAAAATATTTAGTTGGGTAAATCTAGAACACCCTAAAATATGTTTACATAAGACTATCAAGGTGTGGTTGAGAATAGTCCTTCCAAGACTACCCGTGACGTCTCCAAAAAATGGGTCCCCCTCAAGGGTGGGGGGGGGGGGGGGTTGGTCTTCCTTGGTTAGTCCACTCCCATTGGTCCAATTTATTATAAAATAAATTATAAACCCACAATCTTCACCCTCCCTCTTTCACCACACTCACACAGACACACTCATCACACCCACAAAGTCCCTCTACTTTTTTTAGCTACCCTGTTCCTCTGTTCTTCGTTTTTTCACTCTCTGTTCTTCGTTTTTAGGTTCCTTGTTCCTCTATTCCTTAATTAAAGATTCCCTTATTTTTTAACTTTTCACTCTATGTTTTTAAACTTATAAATTAACCTTTTTCTTATTTTATTTAGTTGGGTTGTTGTTTAATCTGGATTATAGCTAGTTTTGAGAGGCCCCACATTTTAAACCAACCAATCATCATCATTGTCTTCAACGTCCACAGTTGGACGGTCAGGTCGCAAGAGTAACAGCTGGGGCGGTGTTGGCCGGGCTTTGACGAGGTAGACGGGCAGAAGCCACCCCCATACCTGATAGCCTAAATAGTTTGTCTACTGAAAAACAACTATAAAAAACACAAGATGTACATTTTGCTAGTGACTTGTTTTATCTCGTGAATATTGTATGTGTTGTCTTTCATTATTGATTTTTTATAGAGTGATTTGATATCACATTTATCTTATTTATCTTTAAATTGATTTATTGTTCTCAGGCAACTGTTTTGTGCATTTTTATTGATACTGGATTGAGGAATAAATTTAAAAAACTAATACGTCCGTATAAGTTAGGTTAGGCAATTTTCGGTTTTGATCAATAAAACCACAAACTTGCGCCGCTGTAGCCAATGGCATGCACCATTTCCATGTCATCCTACATCTACCATAAGCGGACCCTCCATGTCGTTGACCATGCGCATGTAGACAAAACTACAAGGCACACCTCAAGCGACGTTGTGAGTGTGCAAAACGCAAAATGCGCCATTAAAGCATCACATTGAGCTCATAGCTCATGCATGTGTAAGTCTATGACATGTTTTGTTTCCCACCTATGTGGGACAAGTTGACAAAAATTTAACCATTTTCTCCAACATTCACAGTTTTGGATGTCCCAACAACTCAACTTCGGACATCGATACGTCATTCATCTTAGCTCCGATTTTGACTTGGTTTGGTTCGTTGTGAAACTCTCAAATCGTAGAACAAAACCCTTGAAATAACTATGTATATGACTCATACATAGATACATTTGTTTAGCTTCAAAATTAGTGAAAAAATCATTTCACTAACTAATTATTCGTAACAGGAGATTCATAGTTTAGTCAAATGAAACACTGTTCTCTTTGTTTTTGGCTCCAAGCAGTGGCGGAGCTTAAATTTTTTTTTTCGAAGGGGCCAATGTCATGGGCCCTTAAAATATCTGAGTCAATACATGTAAATTTTTTGTTCTAAACGCGTAAATTTACACTACATGGAAAAAAACAAAAGACCCGACCCCATAAAGCTTCGCCCCCTAACTCCAAGTCATCATCATCAGCATACTCAGTTAATCCCACCAATAACAAAGCTAAGGTAGGGTCTGAGGAGGGTAAGATGTAGACAGCCTTACCTCTACCCCGTGAGAATAGAGAGGCTGCTTCCAGTGAGACGAATATAGTGAGGACATATGTAGTACGTAGAACATTAATATATAATTGGTTACTTTTAAATATGTGGATTATAAATTACAATCACGGGGTTAGGATCAAATACACAGTAAAAAAAAAACAGGAAGTAGTAGGAAAGATATCAAACGGACACTCGGTTGAACTCATTGAAACGACATTGGAACTGTCTCATCGACCTGTATGATCTTAGTTTTTAGGGTTTCGTTTATTTGGATATTTATCTTGTAGTTTTAGAATTTGTGTTATATCATTGTGTCTTTTTATGTGAAATGATGTATTTTTTTATTTATTTCTTCATTGTGTCATTTTAGAACTCATTATGTCTTTTTTTTTCACGACATTATGTTATATTTCTCGGTATTGTGCTATATTTGGTCACATTATGTTATATTTCATGACCTACTGTGCTTTTTCGTATCATTCTCTTTTATTACGCTGCGTCAGATAATTTAACCGTACTAACCAGAGCAATCTCTACAAAATGGAAAAATATATAATATCCCTAGACAATCAAATCGGTTTTTTAGTACTTGTTTTTCCTGTTAAAATATTTATTTTTCTCTAACACACATTGAAGTAAACATTTCCACTATCTTATTATTAACTTTATTTTTTCTAATATGTACACCCAATGTTGCATAGCTTACACACCGCACACCTGAAGTGGAAAATGGTTTTCAACTTTTGATAACCTTTTTGTATCGACCTATAAAAACAAAATCATATACACTTTCACATGGATGTCTTGTCTTTGTCACTATGATCACATAGGAGGAAAAGTGAAAGGTAACTATGCTTTATTGTACGAGTATGAATTTATTTTTGTTTTCTTTCAAACACTAAATATCTTTTATTTATTCTTTTAAACAACCAATGGAAACATTTTATTTTCAAAACAAACCGACAGGTACATATATTCCTTCTTATCTCTAAATTCGTACATACCCCATAGACCATTCTCAAGCCTTAAATTCAGGTTTATTTTTGTTACAATTAAAAAGCCTTAAATTCAGGTTTTATTTCTGTTTGTTTTTTTTATTAAAACTAAATGGCTTTTGATTCACATGTTATTTGACATAAAGAACAACTTGTTTCCATTATGCAAAATCAAATATTCCATTTTAATAACTTTAGTTTGACACAATCACTATAATCATGTTACATTTATAGTTCATCAAGTTTTTTATGTCACTAACTGCTTTTTCTTTTTGTATTTTTCAATTTTCACGGCAAACAAATCATATAATGGCGGCTCAATCGTGCATGATGAGTAAGGCGTTAAATGGAGAGGATACTGATTGTGTTGTGGGGTCGCTGTATGCACCCCTAGTGGCTCACGGGGAAGTGACCCCTCTAGAGCTCAGTTGTCTCCTCTACATGTACCAACTGTCGTACATACATGGGTTTATGACCAGGGTGCATCCTCATCAGAGGGCAGCTTTGATAGACATTTTCAAGTTTACATTCCGTAAAAGAATGGAAAACCCGAGGTTATGGACCAACTAGTGGCAAAACTTGCCAAATTGAGGTACGAAGAACAGCCTGGTGATGCAGCTAGCTCTTGTTGAACAAGCAAATGAATTGGATGAGTAGCAAAAAATGCGTAGTTCTCGTTAATCATTATAAGCTTATAATGAAATTTATACATGTGTTAAAGTTAAGAACTGAAATGCTTGTTTTATCCAACTTTTATATATCAAGTAGTTTTCTTTAAGTTCTAAATGATCAACCATCAACCATCATCAAATTATGACTATTACAAACACCTGCCGAACTTACTTAACGCCTTAACGGATAATTAAATCACGTTTTTTTTAGTTTAACCGGTGGATATGTTTACAGATAAAATGAATCATTTGCATAAATAAGTGACTTACGTTTTTAGAGTGGAATTAGGTGGTCCATCACCAAACAACCACAATAGGTGAAGTCGCTGATTGAATCAGTGACTTCTACCATATCCTTTCTAATAAGTCTTACACACTCTTACACATTCTTACATTCTCTTACACATGTTGGATGAACGTGATGTATATGAGGCTTCACTAAAGCTGTTAATTGAATGGGAGGCATCATCAGAAGCTGTGATTGAATATGAGGCTTCACTGTCGTGTTTTGAAACTTGACCTATATTTGTCTTTCGTGAAGACAATGAAAAGAATAATACAGATAATGTAACTTTTTTTTTTAAAGGCAAGTCCAATGCTCAGTAATTTAATAAACGTGCAAATTCATTTTACTACTTATAAACTTATTTACATATATACAGGGAATCACATATATTCAAACTCCAAAGCTAGAAATTAGAAAAAAAATTATGAAAATATCCATGAAAAGTGAAATTTAGAAAAAATAATTAAAATAATAAATACGCACGGAATCCAACTTAGAAAAGGGACATTTAAGTTGTAAATTAACTAAATACCCTATTTTAAAATTACAATAACAAAAAATAATCACCATCATCTTCTTCAACTCTTTCTGTACGTCGACTCTGTAAAATTTTCCTTTCTGGAGAATACACTTGTTACTATTTTTTATTTAACTTCACCTCTTCTTCATCATGGGTCGGTTGAGTGTGTTTAAGAATGTTTTATTTAGCCTTTATTTAGCTTCACAGCTTTTATTTAGCCTTACTTTTTGAGTGTGTAAGAATGTTTCCTAGCTTAGTTTGTGCTATCAAGATCAAGGTTTGGAGTCACCATCAAGATCAAGAGTGAGGCTTCACAAACAATGTTGCAGGAGTGGTGTAAGACAATGGCAGGGAAGGGAGGAGAAGTCGCTGAATGGATCAGCGGCTTCACCACTTTTGCTTTTTCTTGATATGGTTACTAATTGCGCTCTCCAAAAAATAAGTCGCCTATTAGTGCAAATGATTCAGATAAAATATTCTAAATATAACAGAAGATCAAGAAAGTGTTGATTGGATTGTCTGGATTGTTTTACTCTAGCATGA